>JABUQX010091927.1:0-17500 GCA_015478945.1 Trachelipus rathkii | reverse complement strand
AATATTAAAATAGGAAAGATATAATTAAAACTCGAGATAAGGATAAATTACGAATAAAAAATACTGAAATCTTATATATTTGATAAATTTATCTAAAATAAAATAATATTTAAGATTTTAATCCTTAAAATTTAAACCAAAAGAATATATATATATAGTATATTATATATATATATATATATATATTATATTATATTTATTAACATTATTATATATATTATAATTATATATATATTATATTATTATACCATTAATATATATATTTAATATATATATAATATATTAATATATATATTATAATATATATATATATATTATAATATATATATATAATATATATATATTATATATATATAAATTATAGAGTGTAGGTTTGTATTGCATAATAATCGCAATTAGATTAATAGTTTTTTTTGTGTATATATTATATATATATACATATATATATATAGTATATATATAATATATTATTATATAAATATTATATATATATTATATATATAAATATTATATAATATTATATATTATATATATATTATTATTATAATATATATATTATATATAATTAATATATATATACTATATAATATTATTTAATATATATTTAATAATATATTATTATATATAAATATATATAATATATATATTTATAATATAATATTATATATATATATATATTAATATATAATTAATATATTATATATATATATATATATATATATATAAATATATATATTATTATTATATTATATATATATATATATTTTATATATATATATATATATATATAATTTATATATTATATATTTAATTATAATATATATATATATATTATTATTATATATTTATATTAAATTATATAATATATATATATATATAATTATATATAAATATTATTATATATATATTAATATATATATATATTATAATATATATTATATATATATATATTATATATATATTAATTAATATAAAATTATGCGAAAAATAAAAATTAGTAAAGTAGTTCTTCTTATCACTATCTATGTACGTCTAATGCACCCCTGGTATTTCAGTATAAGGATAGTGCGCGCATCCGCTAAGTTTGAATAACCTACACTTAAGTTCTATGAGTTCTGAATATTAAAATATATATATATATAATATATATATATTATAATATATATATATATATATAATATATATATTATATATATTAATTATAACAGATGTGAGTATATATATATATATATATAGTATAAAATGAGATATGAACAAAGGAAAGAATTTAAGAAAAAAGATTTGTCTGATGTGTGCTGTATGGAAGCCATTATTTCGACTAATGTGCGATTGCATGTGAGAGAGAAGCGCAGATATGAAATAAATAAAAGAGTGTCATCTCTTCAAAGCTTGCTTTATAGTCACTTTAGCTCTCTATACAAAAAAACTAATCTTTCCATCGTCGTCGTTTACGCCAAATGCTGATATCTCTCGCTTCTCATTATTTCTCTAGAGAAAATTATATATTTTTTATAGTAATTTAGTCGCGCAGACATAAGTGTCTCTATATAAGTTTGAGCTTCTAGAAACTTAAGTGAATGCACGCACAATATTCAAATTACGCGAGCATTTGTGAAAGCGTGTGCTGAACAGTCATCCTATAAGCTCTATTTTATTATATAACTCTCTATCTGCATATCTGAATTTATTTAATTCCTCTTGAGAGATACAATCTGTACCAAGCTATGAAGGATCTGTATGTGGGGTGGTATAAAGATGGATCCAGATTACATGTTCGGTAAACTTTATGAAATGCGAGAATTTGCTCTTAAATTTATACAAATGTGTGAGGAGGTGAGTGCTCTCAGCATTCAGATTATCATTTTTCATAATGTCTCATTCTGAGCGTTTGTCTATGAATACATCCTCTGGACAATAATGTACTTGCGTTCTATCTTGATGAGATATGTTCAAACTATTGTTTGCTCTATATAGTGATACGTCGTCTCGTGTAATTTGATGAAGACCTAGACTAGCATATAAATCGCTATCCTCTGTGTAAGCATTCTGCTATAATGGGCTGTGAGCGCTATGTAGAGTGTGATATCTCTAGAGAGCCTGGTGCGTAGGACTCAATGGATCATGGCATAATTTATTCCTAATAATTAATATAGTTCATTTAAGTTATTACAGCTACACCCTTTTGCTTACTAGCTTGGTTAATGCTCATGTGGTCACACTACTCCACACTATAGAGTGTTATTATTATAAATATTTTTAAAAAATGGAAATTTCGATGCTATATATATATATATTATATATATATATACTCATATATATATATATATATATATATATATATATATACATATATATATACTATATATATATTATAGTATATATATATTATATATATCATATATACTATAGGTTAGAAAATGACCTCAAGAGCTCGAAACCAGAATCATGTTTTAAACATGTTATAAATATATATTAATATATTAATTAAATTATATTATATATTATATTAATATATATATATATATATAATATATATTATAATATATTATTAATATATAATATATATATTAATTATATATATATATTATATATATATATATAATAATTATATATAATAAAATATATATATATTATATATATATATATATTATATATAGATATATATATATATATAAATTAATATAATATATAATATATATTAATATTATAATATTAAAATATAATATTATTAATATATATTAATATTAATTTATATTAATATATTATATATATATTAATTATATTATATATTATATATATATATATATATTATATAATATATATAATTATAATTTATATAATATATATTAATTACTTTATATTAATATATATTAATAATATATATAATAATATTTATAATTATATATTATATTATATATATATATATATCTAATACTTATTAATATATGAATATATATTTTTGCTGTTATAAAATGCCATAAGTTTACAGTGACATTAAAATTATATTTTATGCATACTTTTAGGTTACTTTTCGATAAAAAATTGAGAAAACTACATATCAATATAGCTAAGTGAATACTACATATTAATAAATTATATTTTATTCATATTATGTCTATAAGGTGAGTTTTATATTATGGTTTAACCCATATTGGATTTTTTATTGTGTGTCATTAACCATGGTGTTTTATATAAAACTCATAAATTGGTTTATAAATACAAAATGGTTTTAAATAAATCCCATCCTACCCATCACCCTATATATATATATTTAATATTATATATTATATATATTATAATATATTAATTATATATATTAATATATATATATATATATATATATAATATATTATAAGATTAGATAGATAGAAGATTAGATAGATAGAATCTATGAGTGTATATTTACTTGTTCTGATAATATATATGATATAGTATATGGAAATCTTTATATATATAATATATAGGTGTGAAAGTTTGAATTATTACGTAATATTATTTTTTATAATATTATATACTAATTAGTGAGTATGAAAGATAATTTAATATTTTAGTATATTACAGTTTTTTTTCTTCGTAATAGTTTGCGTATAGAGGGATAATAAATATGAGTTATTGGAATATTCGTCATATATATATAAATACCACGATTTGGAGAGAGGCCAACTGACCACTCCAGCAATTGCTTCTTCTGTTTGGTGGACCCGAAAGCGTCGAACTTGGCAAAAAATGCGCGTATATATATATATTACTTCTCTCTGCCATCAATCTCATCATAATAAATTACAGATTCAGAGTGCGGTTTACGAGTGAACTTAGTGTCTCGAAAGTGCCTGACTCATAACTTCTTCTTGGAATTGCTTAGACTATTTGTATATTATGCGCGATATTCTCAGAGAGAAAAGATCTATTACTTGTTTTTCAGATTATAACGCAAAAGTGCAGCAGATCTATGTATCGTGATAGAGATATGTTCGTCTCTGATAGCAACAAATCCTGAATAATCTGCAAGTGGTTATGCTCAAAAAGATATGAACTAAATGAAAAATGCCTCTATGATCTCTCTCCCCACCTCACATACTCATTATCTAAAGAAATCTTACATTGGTCTGACTCTGACTCGCAGAGAGACATATATAAAAAATTATGGCTCACATACATATCTCAAAGTTCCACTTTCAAAACCAATGCAAAGAAGCTTTTTGAGTTTTGAATTGTCGCTCTCATCTCTCGCTCTCTCTCTCTCTCAATCTCATATGAATTCCGTCGTAGAGACGCGGTCAAATAACAACATTGTGATAATTTTATTAGTTCTAATAGATTATATTCACTCTTGACATCGTTTCAACATTTGTGGGAAAGGGTCAAAAATAAGAAAAACTAGGAATCAAAATTATAACCCAATTTCAAATTAGAACCCAAAGTACGTCTAGATGCAAAGAATAGGACCACGGAATCCTTAAGCGAATACTATGCCGACAATAAGTAGTGACTAGTATTTTGAGGCATCCGCGCACAATAAGCTTGTGCGAATTGCCTCGTAATCCGCCCTCAGATTTATATAGTATGGGTAGATTGTCTGGAAATTCAAATGAATTTCTATGATAGTGTTATCTCGAAGAGTCTTAAAGCTGTGCTACTTCAGTAACGTGGGGAGAAATAACAGTTGGTGATTCTCTATCCTTGGTGGTACTCTCATAAATTGTGACTTGTTTTCCCGTCCTCGAGGCTAGAAGCCGTCCTCGGACAATAAAGAAAAATAAATAGGCTCACTCAATATATAAACAGGTTGTCATCATGTGCACTCAAGATGAGGAGTCTTTCTTGACCTTCATCTATTTGGTAAAGGCTTCTTTCCATTAAGCTTGTTACTATATAATATTAGGTATAAATGATACAAAGCCTCTTGTCTTCGTCGGAATCAACAAATTAAAATAAAAGATCGATATATAGGAGGTGTAAAGGAATTACAGAGAAGTCTGACTTAGCGACGGAAAAATCAGTTTGGAACAGCTTTGTTTGCAGTGGTTCGTAGGTTCTTCCTGGGAACATGATAAAGTAACCTCGAAAACTATAGAGTAGAGTAGTATGTTGTGAGACCTTTGTCAGTGAACTTACTGACATAAATTGGGCTGCAGGTATATGTCTCTCAAATAAGTTTAATTATTCATTGTTAATTGCTCATAATTAACTTGTTAAATTTAGGAAAAACACGGTAGGCTCGTACTTCAAGAAGAGCTCATTTGTCTCGATGACCATTTATATTTCAACCAGGATTATCCGGTAACTAGTGATTACGCCTATATATAGCTACCAATAAATATAATTATATTATCATATATATAGTGAGGTAAAATTGGATTGGAGAATATTATATTGAGGTTTTGATAATTCATGATAGCAACTTGTGTCGCTATAAGCGTAAATCAGAAAATAAATACTGTACTCACTTCTAAATATATTATTGAGGTTCTCTGATGTTTGTGTTAATATACTTAAATGATTTAAAATAAATGCTTACTTTTGATTACATTTCTCTCAGGTTTTTAACGTACTTGTGTATACGAGTATATGATTATTATTTTCATAACAATTTTTATTTATTAATTGGAATCGTATTAATATTTGAGTGTTTGATAAAATATCGTTATCAGAGTTTTATACAAATAATAAGTTACGTGAGTGAAGTTAATTTATTGCCTCAAATTTTACATATACTCGTCTAGATATAGGATAAATTATAGAATTACAGCTCTTGCCCAAGACAAAATAAATAATGCTTATTAACTTAAAGTGATAACTTTTCGACCCTGGCATCTCAATCTGAATAGTCACTAACGAGTTGCTTGCAACAAATACTAATATCTTGTGAAGTGTGGTACACTCCGCTACAACCGTGGCATGCTTCTCCGATTTCACTGATATATCTATTACCCAGGGACTGAGATTTATTACCAGTTATTGCCTGGTCACTTGAGATTATTATTATGAATGATCAAGTAGTAGGAAGAAAGTGAGTGAAGATACTTGTTTCAGGGGCCAAGGTTACAATTTGGACAAGTTGTTATGATATGTGAACTATTGTGATTTAAAATTGAATACGATTGTTATAGTACTGAGTAGGTTGGAGTTAGGTGGCCGCATTATACGTTATGTTTGGCTCCAATAGGTGTAGTTTTGCATGATTCTATGAGAGTGCGATACTGATATTCTATATTATGCAGCTAATATCGGTATATATATATTATAGTTGGATGTTCTTTTAAGTATGATTGTTCAGTGGTCTGTTTTCATTATAATAAGTTGTTTTCAAGTTTAGGAATAGGTGTGAATATTGATGAGTTTAGGTAAGTGTGATGTGTTTTTATTTGATATATTTATAAGGAGGTATATTATATAGGATACTGTGTTTTAGTATATTCTGTCTATTAGATATAGTTCTGGAAAGGTGATAAGTGGGTTGTTTTAAGTACTTTTTGGTAGGATAGATTAGAGTAATGTTATGCTGATTATTATGTAGGTGTATAGGTGGTTGATTAGTTTATTTGGCAAAGAATGAGTATAGTTGCTATCATTTCCAAGTGTTTGTTCTAAGTTATATTACGCTTATCTTCCTTGTGAAGATTATACGCTTTGTGTGTGGAAAGTCGTCAGAACTTTCATATTCATTTTTCTAGTTCATATCTCGAAATGTGGATCCATTAGTGTGTGACTTTGCCGTCCATATCTACATGTGTAATAACTTGCTAACAAAATACTTGTTTGAAATATGTCCACACTACATCAGCAAGCTCTACTCACAGGTCTTACACATTCACTAATTGCCCATGGGAGTGTGATCCAATATTATACTCGATACAGACAAAGATAACAAAAAACATCTATATGGCTAGCTCGAAACTTTATATTTCATCAGGTGGTCGTGCTCGCGAGTAATTGATATATATAGTGTCAGATGATAATTGAGTTATAGACTTTGAATTTATGTTAAATTAGAGAAGCTCAGGTCTGGTGATAAATAAAGTAACAATTAATTATCAACATATTACTTATCTCTTCATAAATCACAATTATATATTATATATATATACTGTATAATACCATATATATAAAATATTTCTATTTTACTATTATATTCCTCTATTAACATGTCCCACTATGCTATAAGCAACCTAATAAATTATAAGTAGATTCGCCCCTACTGAAATATAATATATAATATATTATTTATATATGAATATATTAATATAATAAATAGTATATAAATATATATATATATATTGTATACATGTATATATATATATATACAAATTACAGATATTTATACATTAATATATATATTATAATATATATATTTATTTATATGATATATTATATATATTAATATTATAATAACTATATATACTATATATATATATATATTAATATATATTATATATATATATTTATAAACTTAAAGAAATTAAAAACCTATATTTCTTATAAATATTTTAGTTAATATATATATAAAACTTAGTGCCCTTATATCATGGTTACTTTATTAAACAAAAATTTAATCACTTTACACCAATTTTTATTATACTTGCACTAAATATAAAATACTTATAATAAAACATTTTTATATCATTAACAATTATAATAACTTTATTTATTTCAAACTTTTTATAATAGATAAATTATAACTGATATTTTCTATAAATGTAATACTACGAGTACTTAATGATAATAGTAGATAAACATTCTGTTTTCAAAAATAAATATATACATGATAAAATTACCACCAATTTCATAAAAAATACATTAGTCTCAGTGATCTATAATTTTTGGTTTCTTAATCTGTATCTATTTGCTCTCTCGGATAGATCGACTTCACGCTGAAGAAGCCTTATCTCGAACTACATATATGAAGCGAAATGCTCGTTTATATAAGTTAATATAATATAATATAACATTTGATATAAGATGTATATATAAATTTATATTTTATAATTTATAAAAGTTTGAAATAAAATTAAAGTGTATTAATGTAAGTAAAATGTTTTTATATAAGTTTTTATAATTTTATGTGAAATAAAAATTGATGTTAAAGGGATAATTTTTGCATATATAATATAACTAGTTTATAATAAGGCTCATAAGTTTATTTATATATTATTAATATATATATTATATATATTATATAATGAGTGAGTATGTGATTAGTGTATATAACGATTTAATCGTCATATCTCGGCTAATAAAATCGGTCCTCATTAATTATTTTTCAAATCGTCATCGTCATTCGGCAATTTCTGTGATATACTCAGTATTTTGATACCTCGATTATAATTTGGACAATAATAAATTAGAATTTTTAGGTAATTATATTAGTATAAATATAAATCTCACTCAATATATATATATTATAATTATAATTATAATACATATTTTAATAAATATATATTATATATTAATATTATATATTATGTATATAATATATATATATATATTAATATATATATAACTATATATATATATATATATTAATATATATATATATATATATATTTAATATTAAGTAATATATATTTATATATATATATATATATTAATAATTATATAATTATAATATATATATATTATATATATATATATTATATATTATATATTAATATATATATTACATGATTTTAGATATATAAAATTAATGCCGTATAAATAGCGAATAAATCATTGTGTTAAGTGTTAAGGATAAGAGAAGTGAAAGAGTGTTAGTTTGTGATAAGATGGATAAAAGACTATTAAACATAAGAGATAGGCCAGATAAGAAAATTGAAGTTTTCTGACTGAAGTGTAATAAGTTGATAGTGATTGTGTGAGGAGAGAAAGAGAGTGTGTTAAGAATAGTAAAAAAGATAAGATGAATGTAATATAGGGATACATATAATATGAAGAAAATAGAGTAGTATGTTGCAAGCGCATTAAAAGAGTTATTATTGTATAATGTAGTGATCTATCTTGTTCTAGCTGAAATCTATAATGTTTTGTGAGATAATAAGAGAAGATCGTACTTCTGTATTAATATTATATAATTGTTATATAGACACAATTTAATATTTGATTAGAGTGATATGAGTGTGAACGAATGATGCACGAAGTGAGAGAGAGAGCATGAATTAGTTACGTAGCATATGTTGTTCTGCGTAATGAGTACCCACTCATCCTCGAGGAAATGACTTTTGAAGTGCAAATATTCATGATAGAGCACATACTTTTGAATCCACACCCACCTCGTGATAGAGCAAAAGAGTGAATGTGAAGACATGCTTAGTACCTGTGATATATGGACCTAGTGAGTAGTGTGGAGAGGAAAAAAGAATATGTCACGATATGTGAAGGTGTAATAGCGTTTGATATTAGTAAGGCAACTAAAGTGGTGATGGTGGTGTGTGGGTTAGAGCTGGACCACTTCCAGCTTTACATTGCCAGGAAATGCTAAATGCAGTGGCATCATAGATAAAAGTGTTGCTAGAATATAGACCCTGAGCATAGATTCCAGATGGAGATGTAGGATCACTATCTCACGTTACTGGATAGACGAAAGAATATGTATTGAATCGTCATGGATTACATGGAGGTCAAGAGGAATCAATGTTGAGGAGAGAGGGTGATGGATGTATTTAAGAAGGGCAAATGATTTAAGTATATGATTAGCACTAGATGAGATGCTAGAATAAGAAAATGAGATGATAAGGAAGAACTAGTAAGAATGACAAAGCAGAGCAGTGGTACTCGAGGATGAGTTTATATAGATGAGTAAATGTCTGAGATGAAAAAACAAATTGAAATTTAAGATCCACAAATAAAGGCGTCGGAAAATGCGATGTCGTATTGTCGTATATGTGGATAGATAAGGTATAGTGCGGACCTCAATATTCGGATCGTACAGTCTGGGATGAGAAAGTAATATTGTCCATATTTTGATTTTCATGTTCGGCTCGAGTGAAAAGATGAAATAGAGTGATAAAGAGGAACAGACAATCCTAGGTAGAGTGTTATGTGTGCTGTGAGAGCTAGAATTTTAAAGGTTAAATTTAGTTGTAGAATCAAAACGTCGAGAGTGTGAGAGTTCGTCGTAGTTTTCGCCGAAATGTATGGTTGATCGGTGGAAAGAGCTCGAAGCAATATATTTTGGTTTTTTGAGTGCCAAGTTGTTATCTCCGATCTGCGTTTGATGGAATAACTGAGAATCGATAGTTCTAGTAGCAACCTGCAAGGTAGAGTTCGTGGGAATTATATAGAGGCATAATATGAATCAATATCCTTATACACATTTTCTTCATTATATAAATAAGTTGCGCCCTCATCTGGCGCTTTGATCTTTATGCTCAGTGGTCATAACAAACTGAAAGAGAAAGCGAACTCTCACAGAACTTAGTACCCAAGCCAGTATATATATTACTCACTGATTATATATATATATATATATATATATATAAAATATATATATATATATATATATATATATATTATATATATTATAAATATATATATATATAAAATATATATAATTATATATATATATATAATATATACCTTTATATATGAATTATATATTATATTATATATATATATTATATTAATATATATATATATATATATATATATATAGTAAATATATATTATATGTCTTCTTTATATATATATATATATATATATATATATATATATATATATATATATATATAAATGATTTGTGCTCAAAGAAGTTGAATGTTTCGTAGCGGTCAGGACAAATGAAGATTTTCTTCGCATGGTTATAGGGCGACAGGCCTAGCAACCCGGTCCTTTCCTTTTGCTTGTATTCCTCTTACCGGTCCAGCGTTCGAATCTTATGCCGCCTAGAAGGCAAGAATCCCCTTGGAGAGCTCTGGAGTGAACGAGTTTTTGAGGCCTAATGGGAGAAGTGCTAGTTCTACTGAAAGGGCGAAAACCCTACATGAGAGTGTTAACTCGAGACCGGCGTTGGGAAACCATTTGAGCGAGAAATGTTTTTCTAGAGTGCTCTAGGGTTGAGTTTCGGGCCAGAAGAAGATGCTGGACCAACTGACAAGGGCGAAAGCCCTTCCTGGGAGTTGTTATATATATATAATATATATATATATTATATATATATATATATATATATTATATATATATATATCATATTATATATATATATATTATATATATATATATATATATATATATATATAATATTACTGTCTCGTCAAAATTAACGCCCACCACTGACTCAAATGACGCTAACAGGTTACCAGAAAGGACCAGAACGCTGTGTAGCTATATTATGCAAATAACATAGTATCAGGGACACAGTATACAGGGCTGTAATAGCGTTGAGGGTGTATTGAGTCCGCAGTCGCTATAATTAAGGTAAATGATAAACCACGCATCTCCAGCTTTAGCTGTTGGGGGAAAGTTATGGCGGGGGCATGTTGAGTACCGTGGTCCGATTCAGGTGTGAATTTTAGTCGCTACAACCGCTGAAAGATTGTGGAGTCGATTAACACGTTGGATTTAATGCGTACCAGATTACCATCCTGTCGGCGAGGAGTGACGAATTACCATAAACTCGTCGACGGTTTGGATGTAGCAAACACAACAACTGCAAGGGTCGTGCAGCGGTACCACGACACCCGGAAGCACGCAAGACGGCGGAGCAAGAGCAGGCCACGGGTAACAACTGGAATTGAAGACCGGTTTATGCTTATGCGGACCGTGAGAGACAGTCATTCAACAGTAAGGTACCTTCAAATACAGCTGCAGGAGGTACATGGAACCCATGTGAATGATAATACAATACGTTAACGCCTCGCGGAACATAATTTTACTGCCACTGAGGCGGCCATATGACACGACACACCAGAGAGTGCATCACGGGGGCGACTAGTATTTTCCACGGATAATACATACATTAGACCGTCGGCGATTGGGCGAATGCGCTGTCTACGGATGAGTCCAGAGCCAGTCTCTACACTTTCGGTCGGAAATCCAGAAATTCTATCGAACTACCTAATGAGAGGAACGCGCAATGTAATATGTGGGAGGTATTGCCATTTGGAGGTGGATCTCTCATGGTCTTCAGAGGCATATCTTTAACGGGTCCTTGACAGTAGTTATGGTACAACTTCAACGCTAAAATTCCTGCGTATATATATATATATATATATATATATATATATATATATATATATATATATTATATTATATATATATATATTATATATATATTAATATATATATAGTATTATATAGATATCTACCG
Organism: Trachelipus rathkii; assembly: GCA_015478945.1. Classification (NCBI taxonomy): domain Eukaryota; kingdom Metazoa; phylum Arthropoda; class Malacostraca; order Isopoda; family Trachelipodidae; genus Trachelipus; species Trachelipus rathkii. The sequence continues at coordinate 5,199 of JABUQX010091927.1, read as the reverse complement.
GGTGGGTTATCGTACCGTTCTAAAATTTGGCCGCGCGCTAGGTGGTGACGCAACCTCGTTGTAGACAGGACATTTAATTGACCTGTGTACAGTTCCGGCCTAAACTCAATTGAACATCTGTGGGACATGTTGAAACGGCGGTTGCAATAGCTGCAACCACGCCAGGAACCCTCCTGGCGCTGCGATAGGCGGTACGTCGCTTATGGGATCAGATTTCTGTAGAGGACATTCAGCACGTCATTGAGAGCATGCCACGACGGTGCCAAGACGTCAGTAGTATAGGGGTGCAAACTGACATCCAGTCAATGTTGCATGCAACATTGCAATGTTGCATTCAGATGGTGCAAAAACAAAAATTTGCAACATTTATGCAACATTGATATTTTGACGTATTAAACCTTTTTTGGGTTAAATTATGGGTTTTCGGGGTCGTAGAATCGTTTTCCGGGGTCATCGACGTGATTGGACCACCCCCAAGGCCCTGGCGCACCGCATTGCACCGCACCGCACCACATCACAACATCTTTTTCGCCTCGCCGTCTCGCTTTTTAATACTCAGCTACCTTCATGGGTGTTTTTTAGTGCTTTTTTTTATTTTTTATTTTTTATTTTTTATTTTTTTATTTTTTATTTTTTTATTTTATTTATTTATTTTTCGCGGATTTCCCCCTCCCCCCTTAAGGCTTAAGGGGGGAGGGGCGTTTCGGAGTTCACCAACGCGTTTTCGCTTAACCGCAAGGCCCCACCGAGCCGCACCGAACCGCACAGCACCGCGCCGCACCACACTGCACCACGCCGGATAGTTTTTTTTCGCTGTTTCGCATCCTCGTTTTTTTCTATAACTCATCTACTTTCATGGTCCTTTTTATTCCGAAATATTTCAGTTTATTTCACATAGGATCATGAATGTATTTTAATATCCACGAATGCATCCATAGACACATACACTCACCCTTATACACACACACACCCTCATCATCCCAGTCCGTCCCTCCTACCCTGTTCCATTCACCGTATCTCTATACCCATTCCATTCACCGTGACTGCTTTATCTGTCTGTGCTCTCCAAGGAGGTCTTCCCAATCCCCTATACCATAGTTTTCATTGAATCTATTTTCAAATTTGCCTTTCACTATCTATATATGCTATGTTTTATACACCGTATATATATATATATATATATATATATATATATATATATATATATATATATATGATATATATATATATAATATATATATATATATATATAAGGATATATAAAATATATATATATATATATATATATATATATATATATATATATATATATATATATATATAATATATATATATATATATATATATTTGTTATTTTTGTAATATATATGTATCATATACTATAATAATATAGTATATATATATATATATATATATATATATATAATATATATTATATATATATATATATATATATTATATATGATATATATTATATATATATATATATATATATAATATATTATATATATATATATATTATATAGTATATATATATATATTATAGTAATATATTTATATATATACTTATATATATATATATATAATATATATATATATATATATATAAATATATATATTATTAGTTGCTCTTGTTACTCTCGGAAGTTGTCACAGGTATCCTGAACCCCTTGGGCCCTCTTTAAGGAATGGTCACCTCTTGTCATTTTATACTACTTAGCCATTGTATATACACAGACGTTTGCGCATACATGTATATGCATCATGCGCACGCGCATAACATCTTCTATCTTCTGATGCGAATCATCCCACCCGCAAGAATAACATTAAATTGCGGGAATTTAAAAAAAGTGACTCTCCATGTCACTGACCGAACTGGAACTCGACCACTGACCACTTAGGGAAGTGTATAGGACTTAACAGAATTGGGCTCCGTCTGAATGCCCCTTTAATAGTATAACAGTTTAGTCCTTACATTATAAAGATCTTATTTACATAGCAAAAATTTGGATCAGCTATTTCATACTTTTACCAATTAATCTGGAAATTTATATCAATTTGCATTTTTATATATTATATATAAATATTATATATATTTATATATATATATATATATATATATATATATATATTATATATATATATATATATATATATATATATATATATATATATATATATATATATATATATATATATATATATAGAGAGAGAGAGAGAGAGAGAGAGAGAGAGAGAGAGAGAGAGAGAGAGAGAGAGAGAGAGAGAGAGAGAGAGAGAGAGAGAGAGAGAGAGAGAGAGTAAAACCGCTATCATCCATACACACACACACACACATACATACATATACACATACTTACACACACATACCACACACACACACACCCGTTACGATATTTATATACACACACACACACACCCGCTAGGCTACTTATACACACATACACTCACCAAGACGACCACTTACACTCACACCTACACTGCACATTATGCACACATTACACCCACTAGATACATACACCCTAGCTCACACCTACACCAACGCCTACACCCACTATGACACTTATGCACACACGCACGCCCGCTAGGCTATTTATACACACACACACACACACACTAGGCTTTTTACACACACACACACATAACCACTAGGCTTTTTATACACACACACACATACACCCACCCATAGGCACTTACGCTCACACCTACACCTACACCAACACACACACACATCCTAGACACATACACCTATCCTATATACACACACACAACAAATTACCCTCACGTTACCTAGCACTAAAGGGATTAGTATGCTTTTGTTTTTACTGTTTTTACTGTTTTAACTGTTTATGTTTTACTGTTTTAACTCACATATTTATTAAAATTACATACCTAAAGCAGTAAATTCAGTAAATCAATAGTAGGTATTACATAGCACAAGGTGATTGAGTATGCTTTGTTTTCACTGCCTTTACTTGCTCTAACTCATAGTTTTACTGCTTTTAACTCATTATGTTTTACTGCTTTTAATCGCATATTTATTAACATAGCATACCGTTAAGCAGTAAATCAGTAAATCAATAGAGTGGACCTAGCAACAAGGGGATTAGTAAGGCTTTTGTTTTTACTGTTTTACTCTTTTAACTCATTATGTTTTACTGCTTTAACTCATGTTTTACTGCTTTTAACTCATATGTTTTACTGCTTAACTCATATCCTTTACTGCTTTAACTCATGTTTTACTGCTTTAACTCATATGCTTGTACTGCTTTAACTTCATATATTTTATTAAAAATAAGTATGGTAAAGCAGTAAATCAGTAAATCAATTAGAGGTGTAACCCAGCAACAAGCGGGATAGTATGCTTTGTTTTACTGTTTTAACTGCTTAACTCATATGTTTTACTGCTTTAACTCAATGTTTTCTGCTTTACTCATATGTTTTACTGCTTTAACTCATGTTTTACTGCTTTAACTCATATGTTTTACTGCTTAACTGCATATATTTATTAACATTATGTTTCTTTCATAAGTTTATTTTATTTTTAATGCTATTATCCGCCGAATAATTATCTTTTAATTTATTTTTTATTATTATTTTATTATTTTATTTTTTATTTTTATTATTATACTTAGTGTTACTTACTTCATGCCTATTGTTATTATTATTTAGATATACACATACACACACGCACACATCCACACACACACACAACAAACAACACAACAAATACACACACACCTACACTACACACAATATAGACTAACACCTAACACACAAACACAAACAACACACACACACCCAAATTGCCAATAGGCCCACCCCTGTTTTAAACATCATCATGCGTTCTTATGCATGGACATAATGTAGTACTTATTTAAAACATTTTATGTTTTAATTTAAATACGTACCTTTATATTACTCATTCATATATAACTAAAATTATTTCAAAGTTTCTTAAAACTTTTATAATGGCACAATAATTCTCTACCATCAATAAGTTTATTAGGGACTGTAAATACTTTTTTATTTTAATAAATGTTTAAAAGTCAGAAGAAAAACACAGAGTTTCGGTTATATAATCATTTTATTTTTACTAAAAATTGTACGAAAATTTATTAAAAACATATACTTTACAGACCTTAAGACAGTAAACAGTAAAGCAATAGCATGGTGTTTCTTAGTAAGGATTAGAGGGGATTAGTTTTACTGTTTTACTGCCTTTATGCTTTACATCATCATATTTATTAACATTTGATGTTTCTTTTATACTTTGTTATTATTATTATTATTATTATTTATATATTGTTATTATTATTATTATTATTATTATATTTTTATTATTATTATTATTATTATTATTATTATTACTATTATAAATATAGTATAATATATAAATAGAGATATATATTATATATATATATATATATATATATATATAATATATATATATATATATATTATATATATATATATAATATTATATATATATATATATATGTTATAATATTATATATATATAATATATATATATATATATATATTATATATATTATAATATAGGTTACCCATGAGGTTCGCAATTATAGTCGTAGTGGTATATTAGAGATATGTGAGTATTCTCTTCCTTAGGCTTTGCTCCTCACTGCTTAGATAGTTATTAAAATGAGATACTACTCGTCCTCCATACCCTGTTTTTAGGGACCCCTGGACTCTGCTCGTGAGTGGTTGTTATATTTTTATCCTCACTGTTAAAAATTATAAATAAATAAATACTGCCTCACCCAGTTCCTGTAAGGTTTTTTTTCCAAAGTTGTCCCACCAACTCTAACTAGTCCAAAGCCTTAATATTTCACCGGGAGAGGTGTAGATAACGTCTAAGGATGTGCACCTCCGATAGGCGAAATATCTCAAGTTAGATTTGCGGGTTATATATCATCTCCTCTCCACACAGTCTACCTTCATAGAGATCTCTGTTAAGCTGGATAGGATTCATTAACTCGGTTGTAAAATCTGAAACTTTATTATCAGGATGTAGATCCAAGGAGGATGAAGACGGGAGAGTTAAATAAAAGTGATCTACACTCTCCATGATTACGATGACTAATGATTAATGTTTCGTGATTTCACTAGCTTTATATATATGAATTAAACTTGTTAGGATAACCTACCCATTTCACCAGATACTGTTTATTTTTT
>JABUQX010091926.1:0-13688 GCA_015478945.1 Trachelipus rathkii | reverse complement strand
CTATTTAGAAGTTTAAACCATCTTGAAAGAAGCTAAATATGTAAATAAAACCTTTAGACTTTCAGGTAGTACGATTAATTATTATAAAAGATATACAATTATTAATTATTTTTAAAGATGTACAATTATTTCAAAGAAAGTTACTTAATAACAGCTTTAATTTAATGCTATTAACAGCAATCTCTATAATTCACAATGAGTATTTCAATTCAATATTATCATATTTTGAAAATAATGAAAAGCATTTTCTCTAGATTACCCACTAATGTGAAAATGTTTCTGTTATATATTGTATTCTCGCATATTGATATTTAAAATTCATTCAAATATGTACTGAAATTGAGGAAAAAATCTGAAAGAAAAATGTTCAGAAAGAATTTGCAGCGGTATGAATATATTTGATTACAGATTAAAACAGAGCAGCAAATAGGTGGATAGCCTGGCCAGTGGTTCGAGACTCCAAGCCATTTGCGCGTTAATTGGAGAAAATTTTCCCATCTAAAATACAGTATGTATGTGGCCCTTAAATTTCATGATTATTATCTGCCCCGTTTCCTAAAATATTACGTTATGTTACTGGAATGTAAAATGATATTATTTAAACTGTCTAGAGATACTATATAAAGAATATTAGGTAATTGTGGAGTTCTTTCCTCTCTTAATCATGTAAATACTGTATTAAAACTATAAACATTTAATTTACAAAAATGGTTTTAAAAAATTACTTTAATTTTTTTTCTACTGAATTCGTACATTTTAAGTTTATATCTTCAATAAAAATATAAAAAATAACCCTTCGAAAATCACGACAGTGGCTTCATTTCGTTCGTATAGGGATGAAGAAACACTGTCAAAATGTGTTTAAGATTTTCGATACATCGATATCATTATTATTTTTTGATAATTGATCTTTTCACGATTATCAAAGATTTGATTTTATAGACAAAGTGTACGTAAATAATATTTTTTTTAAAAATAACAAAATTTGCAAGACTATATTTTTACGTAATATACAATAAAAAATACATAAATCAATATAATAACACTACGAATATATATATATATATATATATAATATATATATATATATAATATATATAACCTTATATATATAAATATATATATATATATATATATAATATATATATATATATATATATATATATATCAAACCATCTAAGTTAGGTCAACTTTTACGGCAACGTAGATCCATCTAGGTTAGGTTTAGGCCTACAGCATCAACGATCCATATAGGTTAGGTCTCGATTGGTTTAGGTCCCTCCTAGTTCAGGTTATGATAAGATTTGTTAGTATACACAGATTTACTATTTGTATACTTAACAAAACTATCGTAACCTGAACTGTAGGAATCACACCAGACTAGCAATATGAATCGTCGATATCATGGCTAAATAATACCTAATAAAAATATATATATATATATATAATATATATATATATATATATATATATATATATATATATATATATATATATATATATATATATATATATATATATATATATATTTCTCTGTTATAATTTTTTTTTAATTCTATCGTATGTTAAAAAAAATCGTTTGCCAAAATTTTTAAATTTCTTTTATTTATATACGTAAATTTTGTCTATAAAATCCAATCCTTGATAATCGTTAAAAATTATCGATTATCAAAAAAATATATATAAAATCGATATATCAATAATCGGAAAAAAGCATCGATAGTGTTATCCCTATAAAAACGAGAAAATTAACCAATTAAAATATTCGTTGCGTTATTTTAAATTTTTCTTTTAAATATATACATAAAATCAGTAAAAAAAAAAAAAAAAAAAAAACTATATCATTTTCTGATACTATTTTTATAAATTAAATGCTGATATTTTTAATACAGCATTTAAATAATTCAGAGTGGAAAGAACTTCACAATTACCGAAAATTAGAATTATAATTAAATTAAAAGAAAGAAATTACACTCCAACTATACACATAAAAATATAAATAATTCACTTCATTATTTGAAATCACCTAAAAAAGTGACATATGAAAAGATAATAAAATCAAAGAAATTAAAAACTATTGAAACGATCTAATCTAATTGTCTGGTTGGCTCTTATGCGCTAAAAAAAAATACTTGGTTTCGTTCATTTTGTCAAATAGCGCAAAATCGTAAAAAAAATAGACACCAAACTTAAAGGAATTTCTCTAATTCTGTGTAATATAAAATAAAATTCTGTATAAAATAGCAACCTTACAGAATTAAGGAAATTCCTTACGTCTGATGAGCATTTTTAGATTTTGCAAGGAGTTTGACAAAAAAAATAAATAAGCATTTTTAGGAAAAAATGCAAAAACGAAAACAGTTCTAATTCTAGAATCTAGAAAAGTGCTTTTAAAACTTGCTTACCGGGCGTTTCCTCTTTTAGTAGCTAAAATAAATGCTCAAGGATTGAGTTCGTTTTCTTCAACCTTAGCGCAAAATCGTAAAAAATGTTCACCAAACGTAAATTTTCCTGAATTCTGTGTAATATAAAAAAATAAATTCTGTATAAAATAGCAACCTTACGAATTACAGAAAAATTTACGTTTGGTAGGCATTTTTTACGATTTTGAGCGGTTTGACATTAAAACGAACGCAAACTCAAGCATTTTAGCACAAATGCAAATCGAAAACGGCTTAGTCGCTCTATAATTTATACCGATATTGAGTAAAATAAACACACAAAAAAAGTATGATATTCTTTTTAAGATTAATTCATGCAATTTGGGTATTTAAGAAGGCATAAATACAATGAAGAAAAAATCAATCCGAAAAAAATCACTGATTAACAAACAAAGAGCCTTAGGGAGAAATTAGTTTCAGTGCATCCCAAAAAGTATTATTAAAAAGGTTAAATTTTAATTAAAAATTCGAATCTCGATAGATCTTCTCGAATTTATTAGTTAATGGTTTATAAGTTCGTTTATATAGGAGTGTTCTAGAGGATCACCTCCACGATTTTATAAGGTTTATTTTATATGGCCTCTACCAACTGGTAAAAAAAAGCACAGATGTGCAAAAACAGACCGAAGGAGGAGAAATGTAATGGATTGAAGGTGTATGATTATAAGGAAGGAAGAATGAGAGCAGGAGTTTCTGTACTAGAATTAGAGTTTTAGGATTAGTATTGACAACTGTCACCGCGTGCGACTCCGTGCGTTGGTGTCGAATTATAATAAAATATCGTCTAATATAAAAGTCCCCTATAATTTTTTAGGATTCAAAATATATGTTTAAAAGACGGTTTAGAACACGAATATGGGTACTGGTTGCCCAAATTCCGTAAATAAATAAAATTATAATAAGACAATATTATAATAAATATAATATAACTATATATTTATCTTATAAAAATAAATTTTTATAAAAAATACATTTTAAAAAACATTTAATTTAAGTTTTAGCTTTTAAAGTATTTCTTTATGTGATTAATATAGTACCGAAAAGAAAAATAAATAATTTAAACTCAATTAAAAATAAAAAATAATTAATTTAAATAAAAATTTTTTTTTACAAAAGAAAATTAAAAAATAATATAAGAAAAATTATAGAAAAAAAATTAAAAATAAATTTTTGGAAATTTTAAAAAAAATTTAAAAAAATTAAAAATAAAAAAAAAATTAAAAATCATTTTTACTCTTTTTAACATTTTTATAACTTAAAAAATTTACGTTTTTTTTTTATTAAATCAAAATAGCTCCAGAGGTCTTCATGTCCTGAGCCTTTTTTCTGAGCTTATCCCATCCCTCCTCATCTTTTACTTCCCTTTGCCTCACAAAACCCTCCCCACCTATGATTCTTATTGTAATCCATAATGATTCTACGAATGACTATACAAGTATTTACAGTAAAGTTCATATATCTGTTAAAATTTAAACATAACACTAAAAACATCTATTTATTTTTTTTATATGTCTTTTTAAGCTAGTTTATGTATGTTTTACTAAAATTATTACCCTTTTCATATTGATTAAGTTAAAAAAAAAGTCTAATTATCATTATCTGATTATTTCTACTGATTTATTCATATATGCTATTATACGTTAAACAATAGGTTTCCACATCAATAAAGCAAACGTATCATCATCAACTGAACTACGAAATATAATGTATACAACGTACATTAAAACCTATTGCACACTCAATAAAACAAGGTAATAAACTTGTTATGACATAATCATATTTAGTTCCAACTTAAACAACTAGTAATAATAATAGTGTATCCATATATCATATTTTCCTTTAACATTGATCGCAGAGAACGTTAATGACTACTCACCACTTTGTTTTCTAACTATATCATGGGTATATATTTTTTATCATATACTTCATGGGTGGTGTCGTTAGCTATTTTTATATCATAAAAATTTTACAACTTAGTCTTAGAGAAATAATGATATGAAATCTCAAATATTGAATTATTTGATGCCTTAAATTCTCGTAGCAAAGTTTTCACATCAATAAGCTATACATATCATTAATCACTTGTACCTCATGTTAAATTATAATTTGTTCTACGTACTCATAATGTCCCTGACATAATTTCATGTTAAGCATAATTGTAATATAATATGTTCCATAATATTAACAATTTAGTTCCCTATAGCTTAATACAACAGTAAAAGTATCTACTAATCATTGAGCGCCAGATATTTTTCTCGTTAACTAGGCTCACATTTCTTTTTGTCTTATTTACATATCATGGATATTTTTAACTTTTAAACAGCTTATTTATCCACGTAACCAATTTTAACAAAAAAGTTACCATTCACCTTACCTAAACATCATACTGACAACGAATTATGCTAACGTAACAAAGTGAGTTGAAGAGAACGACATAAATAAATAAATGAGTAAATACTTTTGATCAATAAAATGCCATTCTTATTTATCTTTCTCTATTTTAACATATCTTAAGCAAGAATAAATAGCTAACATTAATCAAATTTTAAATTAACAAATTTCTAGTATAATTTTAACTTTTAGTAACTAACATTTACATTGCATAAACGTTTACCCTATTTCACACGTTTTTCAAAACCATTATCTTACTAAGACGTTCATTATCACTGTTATTGTTTATCATTTAACTATTCGTAACAAGTTTATGTACAAAAATTAGATCTATGTCTATGTGCTCATTACTAAACATCATGTCTGATTACATAATAATATATCTAATCTAGTAACATTATAAGCTGCTCTTCACTTCAATAAAGCGTTAACATTATCTTATAACTTCGAATCCCAGAATAATATTAATACTCAACTACATAAACCGTAACATATGTTGTCTTAAGTACGATTAATATCAGCTTAATTACGTATTAACATATAATTTCCATACTTGTAACAACTAGTTATATAAAGTATATATCTAACATTTGCATTACTAAAACGTTTCCCTATGTCACACTTTCTCAAACATGCTACTAGCTGTATTATCACTGCTATTTTTTTATCTTATTTAATTCGTACATTTAACAATAAAAAAATTTATCCATTACCTGACTCTATACATTCATTACTGGTCAACGAATAATATATGCTATAACTTAGTAAAGTCTCACTAATTCAAATAAAGAACAGTTATACCAGAACTCGGAATATTTAATATACAACGACAAAATTCCTAACATATTTATAAATTATCACGATATATAACAAACTAACATTTAACCAATATGTTCGTCATACTTTTACAACAGTAAAGTAATACATTGCATTTAAATACGAACCCCTATTCACACTTTCTCAAAATATTTTCATTTAACAATATTTATTATTTTTACGATAACAATGTAAAACATTTAACATAAAATTTTTACATTACTATGACCTAAACCTCATTATACTGATCATTAACGCATTTATGGTCATATCGTAACAAAGTCATTCACATAATAAAGCTATTACCATGTCATAACCCGAACTCAGAATATTAATTACAGCGACAAAACCAACATAATCTTTAAACCTAACGAGTATAAACAAACTACATGTAACAATTTAGTTTCCTTTAAATCTTATAACAATCAATAAAGTAAAACTAACAGTTCCAATCAAAAACGTACCCTATTCAACTTTATGTCAAACATATTCTTTCTTACATTATTTCTGACGCGTTAATTTTTACATTAATCTATCGTAACATTACAAAATTTATTATTTTATCATTGACCTTACTCTAAGCTATCTATAACTTACCAACATTTGTTAAACAGTAGTACATCACCACTATTCAATCAATGAAGCTAAAACTCAACATTATCTGTTAATAAGAATTATTATTATGTACAACGATAGAACCTAACACACCTTAACCACGAATAAACAGCTAAACATTAACAAAGTTTCCATATACTTAACAACAGTAAAGTAAGCTTAACAAAATAGTATACAGAACGTTGCCTGTCACATCTTTTTTTCTTTTGTTTAAATACTTTTATTTATTTTAATTTATTTCTTTTTAATACTTTTGGTTTTTATTAAATTTTAGCTATTTTTGTAAATTTTCTTTTTACTTTCAAAACTTTTTCTCTTCGCTCTTAATTTGTTTTTTTTTAACTTTTTAATTTTTACTTTATTTCTTTTAAAACTTTTTGGTTTTACTATAAAAATTTATTCTTTTTATTGTTATATAACATAAAAAATTTTACATTAATTTACATAGTCTAATACAGTATATACAGATAAAATAACTCTAGAAGTTTTCACATCATAAAGCTAATTAACATATATCCTGATGTTAAGTGAAAATAATGATTATTTAACATCAAGTCCTATAACAAAATGCCATACTAGCAACAGGGAAAGTAACTTGACGTTGCTACAGACCGTACATATTCACACTTTTTTTCAAACATATCTCTAACATACACTTTATTTTACATTTAACATAGTACATTTAACAAAAATTTACCATAACCTAACCTAATTATATGTACTAACCAATAGCGTAATAATGCTTAAATCGTAACCAAGTTTCGCATCAATAAAGCTAACATATAACTCTGAAGCTATAAGAATATATAATGTACACCCGCTAAGCCTAACACATCTATTAAACACGAATAAACAGTTCATTAACAAAGTTCATACTTAACAACAGTTTAAAGTAACTAACAATGCCGATTACAGGAACGTACGCCTTAAGTTCACCTTTTTTTTCCAAACTATATCTCTATTATACTCACAGTAGTGTCTCTTGTCTTTTGTACATTTAAAACAATAAGTTTGTCCTATAAATATTTTACTAATCATTACTGAGCCCACATAATTTTATATGCTGACGTAACAATATTTGCTAACTTATCATATATCCTGATGAAACTTAAAAGGAATATCAAAGGTTCCTCAGCTGACAAAAACTAACATTACCTTTTGATCGAGATAAAATAGCTAATTATTAACAAAGTGTCTATTACTTACTACATTGTAAAGTTAACTAACATGAGTTACAGGAACGAACATTTGTACGAAAGCTGATGTAGTGGTTCCTGCTTCATTAGAGTTTACAAAGATACAAGTCGATGTAAATTGTTTCAAACTCCTTTCCCACTTTCGAAGCAATGTAGCGCAATACCTATAATTTCTTGTGTTGGCTTCTTTTTTGCGAAACTTATTAAGCATATATATTTGATTCTTGTTTGTCACAGGTCAACATAACAAATTCATTAAAAACATTTTGTTCCCTATGTCTTATGTTTTATAATTTCTCTTAATTTACACTTATTTATTTAGTTTTAATTTTGTATATAAATAAAACTTTTGTTGTTTTTAAAATAATATTTTTAATTTTTTAATTTGTATTTATCGTTAACTTTTTGTTTTTGTGACACTAAATAGTATATTTTTGTTCTTTATTTTTATAAGTTAAAAATTTGTGGTTTTTATATTCCCTAAAAGGCTAGTAAATTTAGTAAATCAACTATACCCACTCTACTTTCTCCTCATTCGTCTCTACCTACCCTCCTTGATCTATTCGATATATCTATGATTCAAGTTTCACATTACCTGTTTATTCAATTTTTGGATAAACATAACATAAAAATACGAATTGTTCTTTCATGTTTACATGGATCAAAAATGATGCGTAAATTCGTATACAAAGTTTCATCATTAATTAAAACTAATCAATGCTATCAACAGATCTAATAAGTAATGTACAACAACAAACCTGTTAACAACATTCTTCAAACCTCAAAAAGCGGTTAAAATTAACAAAGTTTCCACATACTTAACAACAGTGTAATAAGTACTTATATCATGCGCACAATATAACTTTATAAGCCTTATTCTACACTTTTTTCAAAGCATATCTTCTAACTGATTTGCATTATGATTTAATTTTATTGACTTATTAACATTGTATATTATTTTATACAAAAATTATATCATAACCTTGTCTATATTAATCATACCGTTATATCAATGGATATAGGCTAACTTAACAAAAGTTTCTATCTGTTAAATAAAGCTTACATATCATTCATACTGAACTAAAGAATATTTATCCACAACTGAGTCAAACCTAACTTAACCACTTTTATTACAGTGATAAACGTTTAACGTAACAAAGTTTCCAACCACTTAACAACAGTATTAAGTATAGCTATAACATGAACATTTACTCAAATAATTGTGTTAAGCCTATTCAAGCTTTTCTCAAGCATATCTCTATCATAACAAGGCTTAATTTTATTTTATTAACATGTTAATATTACAAAACTTTATCATAACATTGGCTATTATTATCATTACTTGTTATCATATGAAGATATATTCGCTAATCGTATATATTAAAGTGTTTCACATCAATAAAGGACTAATACATAGCATTAACCTGGAGCTAAGATATAATAATGTCCGAACGAACCATAACCTTAACCACAATCTTACCGCAGTGGGAAGAAGCTGTCAACATTTATACAAAGTTGCCCACATCTTAACTATCCGGTAAAGTTATACTAACTAAGGCTATGCAAATTTTATTCGTAACACTATCTACATACTTTTTCAAAACATATCTCTAACTACATTAACCGTTTAATTTACTATTGACACAGGTAATATTTAATACATTAAAAATTTATTCATTCATCCTGTTATTATTCATACACCAACGAATATATATTTAGCGTAATCGTAACAAAGTGTATTAGATATTATGAACATAGTCATCAATTAACAATATTGAATAATAACGTTAAGCATAAAAATCACAAACCTTTTTAAAACACTTGCTTTGAAAACATTCTCCCTTTCATCCATACAAAACATGAAAATAACTACAACGATATTAAAATATTCAGTTAGTAAGTGTGTAATTAGTTTACCGATCCTTAAAGCTATGTAATATCAGTAAATAAACCATTCCGACGTCCTTCCCTCCTCCCCATTCTCCCTCCCTCCCCACCCTACCCCTTCGCGTTCCATGATCTATGTGATCTATTTTTGATACGAAATTTCTTCACATCCCTCTTGTTGCTTGCTAGCTATAAAAGTTTCTTTTGCACTTGTATAGAGTATATTTATGTAGTTTTCATATTTAATTTTAAAGTCTACATAGCATTTCCAGATACTTATAATATTTTAATGATTACAAACGACAAAACCTAACACTGACCTTTATTGTCGCGAATAAACTATACTAACATTAACAAAGTTATCCATAACTTAATCAACTATTGTTAATAGTATTTCTATAGCACATACGTACATAGCGTTTAACGATAACTATTCCACACTTTTTAAAGCATAACTCTAACATATCAATGTTAATTTTTACATTAACATGTTAATATTTATACAAATTAATTTAACATAACTCCTGTTCTAATAATCCCATAACTGACAGTCGAATATGTGCTTTTAATCGTTATTATCAGTTTTTTAATTTAAAACATTAGTTTATTTAACAAAAATTCATTCCATTATCACTATTTATACCTAAATATCTTATTATAATCCCAAAGTAATTTAATTGCAAACTATAAAGTTTGTATCCAACAGTACATAAAAATAAAAGTTTTATTCAATGTATTCCTCGTTTAACAATTTCTTCGAATAAAATTATATTAAGTGGTAATAGTCTTTACTGATTTTAATAGCTGATATTAAATCTTATAAATCTGTTAAATATCTAAAACCATCAGTCCCCGTTCTAACTTACCTATCTACTCACCTACCAACCCTTCCTTACGTTTCGATTTGATTCTTTCGTTATTCAATGTCATATTTCGATTGTATCATTTTTCTAAAACATTTAGCATTAATAAAAATATTTAGTTCTTTATTACACTTGAACAACGAATTATACGCTAATTCGTTAAACAATTTAATGTTTTTTTATACATATCATATATTAGCCAACATATATCATAACGTCTGATTACTAAGAATTGTATTTTTAACGTTTTACAACGACAAAATCTCTAATATACCTTTAAGATTCGAATTATACATTCAACATTATTAAATCATATTCTTAGTTTCCGTGCTTTAACAGCAGTAAAGTAACTAACATTGCATTACAGAGAACAGTATTTTGGCACGCTTTTTATTCATAATCGTAAATCTGTATATCATCTATTCATAGGTAATTTTTATCTTCTAATCATTTTAAGTATATATTTAACATAATAGAACTATTTAATCTACAACTTTTCTTTTACCTATTTATCACATCATACCTACGATATATTATATATTAAGGAATCAAAGTTTCCACCCAATAAGCTAAACATATCTATAAACTCTGAACTAAAGAGATTTATTATAATGTACAGTCGAACAAAACTAACCATACCTCCTCGTATTGAATAATTTGCTAACACTCTACTTATCTTCTTCCCCGACTTATCAAAGTAAAAAGCATGCTTATTTGTTAATAGGATATACAAAACTCAAATCGTATCCCCGCTTTTCCAACGTATTGAACTTTTTCGTAATATAATAAAGATTACAATAATGTATTTTTTTTATTTTTGCAATCAAAAAATTATCTAAGTGACCAGTCTGCCAATTTATATATTTATTATTTATTTTTTTATTTATTTTTTATATCAGAATCGTCTTGCAATTAATATAATGTATTACGACAAACCTAACACACTATTACTGATATCAGTATTATAAATCTACTGAACATTAACAAACTTCTTGCATTAACTTAATAGTAATTAACCTAAAACACTTCTGATTACAAAAACTTAACCTATTCACACTTTCTAGAACATATCTCTATACATATCGAGTTAATTTTACTATTAACATACCGTATTATATTTAAAAAAAATTTATGCATAACCATGTCTAATCATCATTTACTTGACATAACATAAGTATTTAGATGCTAATTATTATGTTGGCGAGTAATTCATAATTTTTTTAAATTCACTCGTAATATTAACATAAAATTCATTCATAACCTCATCTATATTTATATTTAATAATTGTCCTACTGTAATTCTTTGCAAACTATGAATAGTTTCTACTGATCATCATGAGAGAGTATTCTGTCCACATTAGGCTACCTAGTGCCCATCAATGTTTATAAGGTTCTTTTTGAATAAAAATCCGCAGTAAAGCGTAATCGTTTACTGATTTTTAAAAACAGTATAAATTCAGTTAGATCAAATACCACTCATCCATTTGCTGCTCCCTTCTAACCACCCACCCGCCTTATGATCTGATTGAACTTATTGGATTCAAGTTCATATTTTCGGAGGTAAATTTGGAAATACATAACATAAAATAATAAAGTTCTTTTATATACTGACCGTTTGACGAAGTTATGTGCTTTATCGTAACAAAGTTATTACCATCCATATATATGTAAGCATTTCTATAATCTGAAAATATAGAATATAATTGTACAAATTGCTCAGAGGTTATTGCCTAACATACTCGCGTTATGGAATAATCCGACAATTCATCCTGAAATTCACCTACCTTATCAAAGGTTTAATTATGTATGCTAAATGTCATACAAATATCGATAGGTCCTGACTTTTTCTTTGTTCATATTCAGCATACAGGTAAAGCCCTATTATCTAACAAAATTCCTTAAAAAAGCGATCCATTGATCATATTCAATATGATATCCATTCATCTTTTGATCTATGTATTTAAGATCACGTATCTTCATGCAAATGTCTAACTCATTTCGAGTATAACGGTCATGTTGAACTAGTGAATAACGTTATATGACATTAGGTCAATATAATTCTCATGAGGTCAAATCCTTAACATATTTACGCAAACAAAACTATTAACTATAAGGCTCACGTTGTCTACCGCATCATTTCGTCAGATTTAACAACTAAGTATTATCTTTACAAAATCATTCATTTCTCTACAAAATCAGTTTAATTTCCACACAGTCATGATAATAGTTTAATCAATTTAAATCTACCTAACTTAACGAATAATACAGTTTTCATTTTATACTCAAGATTATCTTAAAGCAACACATCACCGTCCTGAAGAGTGAAACTTCCTTAAGGGGTGCGCCCTACTTGAAAGGGTTGTGAATCTCGGAGATGGTGTTGGATCAACTGCCGATAAGGAGGTTTGTAAGCGGGTTTTGGGCCTCAGCCCGAAGGCTGTGAGGCTTACTCCCTTCTCGCCGGTAAGTTTTGGTAATGCCCCTTTATATATATTATTATATTTATATATTTTTATTATTGTATATAATATATATTTTGTTATAGTAATCATAGTATATATATTAGTATATTTGATATAAGGTTTACTGTATATTATTATATATATATAAAAGTTTATCCCAAAATTAAAAAATTTTAGTAGATTTTTATAAATATATATCATAACTTTCAATAATTATTTTCATTATTATTATAAAGTTCAGATTATATTTTTACAAATAATTTTTATTTCTTTAATTTTGTATATACTTTTGTTTTTATATATTAATATTTTTGTAAGCCGAAAATGAAATTCTTTTGGCGCCGGTTTTGGTCCGGTGTCTTTATAAAGTTCGATTTCATTTTTGAAGGATTTGACTATTTCCTCTGGAGTTATACAATAGACATTTTGTCATAAATTCATTTAATTATTTAACAATTGACAATATTTTTCGCAGATTTTTTACTTGTATTA
Organism: Trachelipus rathkii; assembly: GCA_015478945.1. Taxonomy (NCBI): domain Eukaryota; kingdom Metazoa; phylum Arthropoda; class Malacostraca; order Isopoda; family Trachelipodidae; genus Trachelipus; species Trachelipus rathkii. The sequence goes on along the minus strand of JABUQX010091926.1, from coordinate 525 downwards.
TATAATCTAAAACCTATATATTACAATAGCTGTGATTTATATTTAATTTATATATTTATTATATATTTATTATATATTATTTTATATATATTTTTATATATATTTATATTATTATTTAATTATTTATATATATATTTTTATATTTATATATTATATTATATATTATATTTATATATATATTTATTATATATATTATATTATATTATATATATTTATTTATAATTTATATATTATATTTTATTAATATTTTATATTTTTATATTATTATTATGTTATTTTAATTATAATTTATATATATGTATTTTATATATATTTTATATATATATTATATATATATTATATTTTTATATTATATCATATATATATTATTATATATATTATATATTTATATATATATATATATTTATATTTTTTTTTATTTATTATATTTTATTTTATATTATAGTAATATATTATTTTTTTTTGTATATTTATATATATATATTATTATATATATATATATATTATAGTTATATATTTATATAT
>JABUQX010091925.1:0-23450 GCA_015478945.1 Trachelipus rathkii | reverse complement strand
CGTGACGTTGAGGTGTCCGATCTCTGATATTTCTTGCACTTTAAACAGGCAATAATTCACATAAATACAACAACTGTGAGAATACATATATGAATGTTTTTTAATAATCTTAATATTATTCTTATTTCTCTTTCTCTTTATCTTATTTAGAAGGATCATATTGCCCTTGTGAAGCAGGGAAAAAGGGTTTTCGTTTGCGGTTGTATGAGTATGCATCTCACATCTAGCGTACACAGAGTCTAAGCATGTTTTAGACTTTGTATATACTATGTTAGTTTTTGACAAGCCCTAGAGTGCTTTGTGGATTTGCATGAACATGTTGTTTGATGATTTGTCATGTTGGCTTTATTGGGACAGTCTCAGTAGGTCCATGTGGCTTTTTGCTACTGCCTTTTTATTTCTAATTTCACTATATCTAACTAATCTTAGAAAGGATTGACATGCCTTGTCGTCTCATCAACGTTTTTACTTTCATCACTTACCCCTTCCAATGTCTCTCTCTAGTACTCGAAATTTTCCAAGCTCTAAACTCGTTTGAATCCATCTTTGAGGAGAACTCGAGAGACTCATCTACCTACACAGAAGTATCTTCTCTCCTCTTTTCAATCTTTCTGACCCTATTACTTGACCACTATGCTCAATCTTACATGTACTTAACTTGTAAAGTTTACTTAAATTGACTATAAAAATTTCAAACAAAGGTTTTGAACATATCAATCATTAATTTGGATTGAATTTAAATATTTTCCAAATCTGCTGATTTTATATGAGCTTCTGGAATTTTTTACCAGGGAGAGTATTCAGAAAGAAAACAGACAAACACACACACACACAGATGCATATTATATATATAATCGGTATATATATATATATTATATATAATATATATATATGTATATACTATATATAGGCAATATAATATCATATATAGGTGAAAGATGTTCTGCTATTCATAACAATAGTAAGTTAATATAACTGATATATATAGTGGATATCATAAGTACAATGTATATATATATCCTTAAACAAAAACAAAGGTGCTAGAACAGGATGGCAGGTAATGAATATTACTTCCTTTCGCGGACTTGATCACCAGCGATGTTAGCGAATATGAGGAATAATATTGCTCGATGCTTTATTACGACTTGAGCTATACCCCAACTCGAGATATTGTCCTCATTTCCCAACACTCAGTGGTTCTAACTCCGAGAAGCAGTTATTTCTTTAACCTTCCCATTATCTTTCTTTGTTAAGAGTCTAAATAATAAGATGGGCGATTATGCCAATATCTTGACAACATATAATATATATATATATATATATAGTATATATATATATAATATATATTATACTATATATTATAGGTATATATATATATATATTTGAGAAGTATATATATATTTTATATATATATAGTATAAATATATATAAATTATATAGTTTGATATAAATATTATATTTTCTATAGTAATGATATATATATATATATATATATATACTATATTAATAAGTATTATATATTATACATTATAGATATATATATGGTATATTATATATATATATATATAATATGTATTAGTGGTAATAGAAAATTATAATATAGTATTATATACTATAATATAGGTAATTAACTCATATAGTAAAAAAAGATATTATATAGAATATGTATATTATTATATACCCCAGGAATAAATTGTGATACATTATGATATATATATTAGGGTATAAAATGTAATTAAAGTAACTATGTGATTATATATATATAGTATATAGTGAGTAATGACTATTTATATATATATTATATATATATATTATATAATATATATAATTCGTTATACCAGCACCAGATTGGGGGTGCGGTGCGTAGCAAACAATGGAACAGAATTGAAAACGCTAGCTCATAGAGGAGAACATGTACGTCATAGTCTAAATTAGAAAAAGATTTCCATTGATCCATTACAATAATTCACGTATACAACCAGTGAGGAAATCGTCGCAATCATAAAATCCACAGTTTATAGGCTGTCAACGAGACGCGCGAGGCAGGAATTACTCACTGATGGCTAGTACTCGTCACATGTTGAGGTTTACACACTACAAATTTACTTTTTCGCCTGTTGCCAAACTCCACATCTCCCTTCAGGCATTCCCTATTTATCATAACTCAATACCACACCTCTCTCGTCGGTGCTCACAGCAGGATCAGATTAAGCCTTAGCATTACACCATACTTGCCCTATACCATTCTCACTTAACCACTGACTATCATACATCTTTCCATATGACAAACTGTAATTGAAATTTACTCTCGTTTATTCTCTTATTTACGCCCTTCTTCACACACATGACGCCTAATGCGTTTCATTTCTTCTCTTTGTTATTCATATCTTCTCGAGGACTCCTAACACGCCACCTAGGATTAGACCTACTCAGAATCACTTGTGTACACTGGTAGATCTGATTATATCATCGTTAGAATGTGACCATTGTTTTACACTGTACAGGTTAACGATGAAAATACAACATACTAGTCCTTCATTAGCAAAGACATAGTAGTTCGCTACTCGAGAGACTTAGTCTTCACACCACCAAGATGTAATAGCTCAGCAACATTTCCTACATTCACAACTTTCCTACTACATTCTCTCATCCATTCCCTTTCATCCAACAAATATCCTAAATTATTAAACTCAGAGTACGTTTTCAGGATGCCTGCAAAAAGATATGCTACAAACATATCATAGCATGTCGCTGTACAGCCGATGGACTCTCCTCCAGCTACTACTCTGTTACCTTACTCTTACTACATATTAGCTTGTCCAACCATCATTATATTCACACCCTCCTATGAGAACCCAGTTTACGCATCTCTAATCTCTCTTCATCTCAATTTACCCCGCAAATCATCACGCGATGCGAATAAGCTCAGGGCGAACGCCTCCGACTCATATTCCAATCTGCACCATTATCTAACACCGAGTTTCCCTTCCACCCCCAGATTTAAATAACGACAAATAAGAAAACATATATACTCTCGCTCTCCTTTTTCAGACTAGATTTTGATATCGTAACCGAGTTACAATTATCAGGCACACATTTCATTCTTGACTCAGCGCTTCACTAGTCGTTCTAACATCTAAAATATCTGATTCCTATGTAAAGAAGAACTATATTTTACCACAACGACATAAATCTACAAGAGACACCTGGGGCACAAGATGACTTCCGTATTAATCCTGTATAAGCCTGTATAGCAATATGCACTGAAATAACTTAAAGTACAATATTAATTCTTACTTCAGTCTCTCATTTTATCCAGTGATAGTAGGGGATCTTGTGAAATATAAGGTAATACTACACTAAGAAATGGAAAGTAATATAAGTTAAGAATAAAAATAAATAACGTAGTAGATTAGCATTTTTGGTATATATTATAAGCGCAAAGTGATAAAAAAAATAAAATATAAAATAAATAAAAACGATATATGATATATAATTTTTCCTGGGGGTGATAAGAATATTGAAATGTTAAAGATAGTATAAAACAGTAATATCGCGTATGCACTTAAGCATTACTCAAAAGTAAAATGAATAACATAAAAGATAATGAATAATATTTACATATATTAAGTATTTGAGTGAGATAAACGATAAATATAATTATAATTAGTAATATGTGAAGAAGTATATATTATCGTCAATGAGTAATAGTAAATATTATCATTCCTGTGGTGTGTTATTAATTTCGAATACATCATTATAATGAATACTGGTGATATCTATAGTCATATCCTTACTGTTAATTACGAGCTTGCATATTATTTCTGGTTGAATATATATTATATTTATTGCTAACCCCATTTCCCGAATGTACTAATTTCTCTCTGCTTCTAGGAATATAATCCATAAATAAAAGATTTACGTTCAGGTTTAACAAGTCTGATGTAAGAAACATAAAAAACAATAGACATCATATCGTAAAAATTGCCAAACAACACTGAGCAGTTATGCGGAAACTACTGACATGCAGTAACTCAACTTAGATGTCCCGAATCTAATAAAATGAGCTACTGTCAACAGTCACAAAACGTGAATTTTTTAGAAGTTACATTAGTATAACTCTGATAGTATATATCGACTTAATATTATAACCATGAAATAGATAAAATTTAAGATTTTATGAATTACTCTATTAATATTAATAATTAATAGCATTTATGATGTGTAATGTTTTATTTCTGATATAATATGTTTACCTTATATTATTATATCTGTGTTATGATATCTATACACTTAAGGCCCACTGGATACAATAGACCATATCTAATGTCCTTGGGTTTTCAACACTTCAGACCTTCATAGTCATGCATTTTCAGATAGAATTTTCGTTCGCAAATAATTCTCAATTTGGATCTCTAAGGCTGTCAGCCTCCTCTATAGTTACCTCTCTCTTATTATTAAAATGAGAGTGCGTGTATATTAACAGTCGTGCAATGCATACAATACTAACAGCGTACAACATACTATTATTATGTGTTTGATCTAATCATATATTATCCAGGTTGCTATATATTCCAGGGGCAAACATCCCATTTGCTAATTTGGGTGTCCATTTTAACGCCAACTTGCTAATCCAGGGGCAAACATCCCATTTGCTAATTTGGGGGTATTCTATATTTTATATACCGCCAACTTGATCAATTATATTTCAGAGGCTTTAAATTTCATGTTCCTCTTACATATGTACTAGTCGGATAATTTAATTTCTCTAAGGTCCTTTCCTATATATATATATAAAATATCTTTTACATGGAAGCACTGACTCAACTAAAAAAGCGTTGCCAGATCTCTTATATATGAGACAGTTAAGAAGCATGAGATTAGTTATCTTGTTGCATCTTATTCACCTCATCACAAATTTATTAATATATACTCACCATTTGTTCAGCATAATTAATTATTGCAGCGCTGAACAAGTGTTTCATCCAAATCAAGTATCTTCAGTTTTCAACCAAGCATCCTTAACGATTCGGCTACTTGTATATACTGAATATATATATATAATATAGTTCGTACAATTCGTCTTCGAATGTTCTTCTAGCAGTTATCAACTATTGAAATATTATATATTATATATATATACATACCATATATTATTCATATAACTATAGATTAAATTATACGTAATATACTACAATTCCGCCGACTTTCGAATTACTCTCTCAGATTTCCCTTCCGGATATCTTTACAGATATCCTTTTCTGTATTTATATAAATCTTTTTGCTTCTTTAGTAAACAAAAATTATCGTTAATATATCTCTCATTTATCCCTTTATTTTCTTGTTCTCAATTCATCCTGAATAACAGCAATGCATTACTTCCCATTCGGCTTCCCTCTTTTTTCTATCGTGTGAATTCCTTATTCAGATGGATATTCGACCGGAATTATAGTCATAGAATAGCATTACACTAAAGATCAATACCATTAATGGTATCGTAAAAAGTAGTATGTCTCTAAACTAATTAATCTCTATAGGATTCAGTGAAACTTGATATATGCGCATACATCGACACATCAAATATTGATCTGCAGAATTTTGCGTGACTATATTAATTAGTTTCACAATGTCTTATTCTTTTGTTGTTCTATTAATATGATTTAATGGTGATATATTGTATTGCTATGACTGATTACTATCTTATATGTTGTGTGTAGTTTAATTAGGGATATGTCAGTGGCTTGCTACAGAAATATACTCCTCTCAACTTTCTTTTTCTCTCTTTGTTTGCAATTCGTCCTCTGCCAAAAACCCACCACATTCTTTTTCCTGGAATTTTCCTCTGCAAATATGCCCCACACTCCCACACTCTTACTTATACCGGAGTAGAAAATGATGAAGTATGTGGTGACATAGAAGGAATTCTAGACAGGTTGTACAAAGACTTTTTGTGGGGAGAAACGAATAGGCTGGAAAATGTATAAAGTACCAGTCATTGGTGCAGAGATAAAAGAGATGAATAACAGCCAAAAGAAGGAAGTTGTGTGTTTGGGGAAAGTAAATATGAAACCATTAAAAGTATAGACATACCCTGTCAAATAGGAAATTTTAAATTTTAAATTTAAAATGAAGTAATTAGAAGAGATATAACATGGTTGATGGGTAGAGAAACCATGGAAAGAATGAAGAGTTTTGATATGAAAAAATAAGTTATTTTTAGAGTGTTCCAAGATCTAGAAATAAAGCATAGACCAGGCAAACAACAAAAACATGCTAAGATTAAGCTCATAAAAGGATCAAAGGAAAATGTTTGGTTTGGAAGGTTTGAGAAAAACTGGATAAATAACACAAGAGGGAAGGAAGAGAAAACTACAGAAATTACATCTTTAATTTGGACATGGGCATTGGAATAGAATATTACAACTTTTTAAGGTTGTCAGTTGCCAACAAAGCTGAAAATATATCTAGTGAAGGGAAGAAAGAAGTGGAGAAAGAATTAAAAGATTTACGAAGGTAGTAAGTCCATATTAGGTAAAAGAAGAATCCTCCAAAACCTGTTGTGGACTTATCGATAGCAAAAGTTCAATAAATGGTAGTCATGGATGTAGAATTGGAAGGGAGCAAATTTCTGGTAATGGTGGATATGGCTATTCACTACTGTCAAGGTGCTTGGCTAAAAAATTAAAAAGGTGAGTAGGTCGGCGAGAAAATATTAGAAAGATGGATAAGTATTTTTGGAGCACTGAGGAAGTTACTGTTGGACAACAGATTGAAATATCAAAATGAGAAGGTAAAAGTTTTGACTGAGAGGTTTAACATAAGATTGTTGAGTACTCCAGCTGAGAGCCCTTGGAGCAATGGGATTTGCGAAAAAAAGGTGGGTCTAATAAAAGATTCGATGAGAAAACTAAAAAAGGAAGGAGTTACAAAAGAAGCATGTTTTAATTGGTCATAAGCTGCTAAAACAGTTTAATGATGAAAGGAGGATTTGCTCCAAACCAATTATTATTTGGAAGGAATATAGGCATTCCTACGGTGACAAACAATGACAAACCATCAACGCTTTGAAAGAGGAAACAAAGAAACGATTTTAAAGGAGAATTTGATAGCCATGCATAAGGTTAGAGAGATTCACATAAAACAAGAAGCCAGAGAAAAAATGAGAAGGGCCTTAATTGAAAATGTGCAGGATCATAAAGTGGAGGAAGCAGTAATTGGAGAGGAAGTTTATTATAAAAGGGAGAATGAGAAAGAATGGAGAGCTGCAGCAAGAATCATTGGAATAGACGGCAAAACTGTAGTGGTGAAAAATGGAGGATCTCTTAGAGGTAAATAAATACATATTACGAGAATTAGAAGAAAACCGGGATAGGAAAAATGAGAGAGAAGAAAGATACGAAGAGGTGGAAGAATCTGAAGAGGATGAAGAGAAGGAGGTGAGGAGACTGAATTTTAATCGATTTAATGAAGAAGAAAATGAATTGGAAAGAGAATTAGTTCAAGTAGGAGAGTATATAGATTATGAAAGGAGGTAAGAGATACCGAGCAAACAAAAAAAGATCAAGGGGGAATGATAGAGGTAAAAATAACAGGGAGAGCAGGAAAAGCTACAAGCAAAATTTGGAATAATTGTTACAATGTAGAGAATTTACGAATGGGACAAAAACGTGGATTGATTTTAAGGAATGGGAGAACATTACATGTATACCTGATGAGGAGGTATTTTTAGCCAATTTTGAAGACAAAAAAGGTATTAAGAGTAAAGGAGTTGAAAAACTGGATTGAAAATGAGGTGTGCAGGGTCGTAAATAAAGAAAGTCAGAGTATTAACCTCCAGATGGATAGTGATAGAAAAAAATGAAACAAAGAAGAAGAGTTTGTAAGGCAAGATTAGTGTTGAGAGGTTTCACAGAAAAAGATGGAGAATGTTCTACAGACGCACCAACATGTGCTACTGAAACTTTAAAATTATGTATAGGAATATCAAAAAGATATGGTTGGAAATGTAAAACAATGGATATTAAGACAGCATACCTACAAGGAAATAAACTTGAAAGAACAGTTTATATATCACCTTCGAAAGAAGCAATAACAGACAAAATATGAAAGTTAAAGGAGGCAGTTTATGGATTGAAAGACGAGCTAAGGTTTGGTATAATAAAGCGGCAAAAGCAATGAAAAAAGTAGAAGAAGAGAAATGCTCATTAGATCCAACAATATATAGTTGGAAGAGAAATAATGAACTAATAGGAGTAATGTGTACCAACGTGGATGATTTATTCGATGGAGGAAATGACATTCGAAGAAGTCATAGGGGCAATTAAGAAAAAATTAAAGATAGGCACAGAAGAGCAAGGATTATTTAAATACATAGGAGCGAAAGTGAAACAACAAGAAGAATGCTTATGGATGAGTCAAAAAAAATATGTAAAACGGATGCAAACAGATGTTGAGATCTACAGACCTATAAGAAAAGGTGAGAAAGAATTAAATAGAGAAGAAATGACAAGATACAGATCATTAATTGGACAACTAAATTGGGTGAGTCAACATAGTAGACCTGACATTGTTTACAGTGAGAGTGACATGAGCAAGGCTAATAAGCTAGCTTATGGGAAAGATATGAAGATAGTAAGTAGAATAATTAGGAAAATAAGAAGAGAAAAATTAAAGATGAAAATGGAGGAGTTGACAGAAGTAAGAATAAAGTTTGAAGTGTATACAGACGCTTTATTCGGCAATGTCGACAAGAAGAAGTCACAAATAGAATATATAATCAGTTTGATAGGTGTGAGTAAGAAAAAGTGTCCTATTTTTTGGAAATCAGGAGTTGCAAAAGGGTGGCGAAATCTGCGATAGAAGCAGTAGCTGAAGGAGATGAGACAACTATTTATTTAAAAAATATATAGAAAGAAATTAAAGGTGAAAATATTTCTATAGAAATAAAAACCGATAGTAAAACACTGAATAAAGCTATCTTTCCCACTTCAGAAGTGACGAGTAAAAAACAGGAATTAGATAGAGCAGTTATTAAAAAAATAAAAGAAATGAAGAAATAAATAAAATTATATGAATAAGCACAAAAGAACAGATATCGGATGTGTTAACTAAGGAAGGAGTGAGAGCTGACATGGTTATATTTTGAAGGAAAGAGGACAGAAGTGGAAGAGAAGAGAGAGGAGAAAAATGGTTCAGTTAAGTAAAACTGCTAAACTACCATGTATTTTATAATTACAGGAAAGGGAGTGATGTCATCTTTGAAAAAGGATTTGCAGTGTTTTTTTTTTGTTTTTTTTTTAAATTAGTGTTTTGTAACGACAAAGTTTAATTTACTATTAGTATTTTATTTTTATATCTTCTTTCAGAAGATGACAAAGTTTAATTTCTTCCATTAACTTTTAACATGTTCAAAAGGCGGTCATGACCTTGTTCATAATTATATATCTTTGTTTAAAGTCATTAGCAGCAATTTTTTTGGTTGTAATTTGGAGCAAAGTTGAATCCAACTTTGTTGTATAATCCCATATAAAATGAAGTGTAAAGAATAGATACTTAAGTATCTCGTTTATAACTATTGTATTATTTTTAAACCCCGATCTTCAAGAAACTTCAGCACTTTTCTTCAGGCGAGTTATTGGTACTTCGTTTCTGGGAATTTTATCACAATAATTATTCGTAGTGGAACAAATGAAACATTTTAAAAACAAATTAACAATGAAAGAATTAAATTAAGAAAAAAAACTCACCTTAGGATGATCTTCTTTCGTGTCAGAGACAAGTGCATTATTAGATTTTTTGGTTCTTTTTCTTTGAATTTTAGTAGAAACTTTTCTATCATCTTTTATCTTAAAAAAAAAAATAAATAAATAAAAAATGAATAATAACATAGATGTTTTTGGATCTCTAAAATTTAGATTAATAAAATACTGGATTAATAAAAAATTAAATAATAAATGTTTTTGCATCTCTAAATATTGGATTAAAAATACTCAGATAAAATCTTCTTAAAAGAAGGATGCTTTTATTCAGGGTTGGGGATTTTTTTGATTTTTTTTAGAAAAAAATCAATTTTTGATTTTTTTTTTTTTATTTTTTTTTATTTTTTTTTTATTTTTTCAGATTGTGACGCCACAATTAGCGATATATATATATATTATATATATATATATATATATATATATATATATTATATATATATAATATATATATATATATATATATATATATATATAATATATATATAATATATAGTAATTATATAATTAATTGGCTGGCTGCCAATTTAAATCGTTGGTGGATATGTAAAGGGACTAAGTCTTGGTGCGCTAGAGGTCTTACATGAGGGTATGTTGTTAACTTTTTTAATAAGCATAGTTATTTATACCATGGTCAGCAATAGAAGTATAGATCTTTCAAAGTTGTACATTGTATTCAGAATGACAATCTTAGGCTGCAGGCAGTCGTTGCTAGGTACGTGATGAAGAATTTGTAAAATGGAAGGGAATAACGATTAGAGAGTTGATGTTGTCTGTGAGAAGAAAGGGGTAATGAGAGATAAATGAAAGGTATGTTGAGATCGCGTTTCTCGTCATGTGGCGAAAGGAGAATTAGATGTCGGTTGGTTTGGTAGTGAAACGGCATGTATAGTGCGTGAGTGTGTTGGGAACCTGACCGGCTGGGAGACCGAAGAGAAAGTGGAGTGAATCGGTGAAGAAAGAGCAGGTGAATATGAATGAAAAAATCGGATTTGGCAGAGTGCGTGAAATAAAAGGTGCATGATAGGAGAGAATGGCGGGGTTTTGTATGGGTGCATGGTTGAGGCCAGGGCTGCGGAGCCGGCAAATTTTTTTCCAACTCCGGCTCCAGCGGTTCCTGCTCCGCGAATCCGGCTCTGGCAATGGCCCAAACTTTTTAAAATTACCCAGCTCCAACTCCACTCCAGCATATTAAAATACCCGGCTCCGAACTCCGACTCCGCTCCGGGCTCCCGACCCTTTAGATATAATCCTTCTCCATTTACCAGTCATGAAATATCATTAATTCTGATACAAAAAATTTTGAGGGTATGATGATGAACTTAAATGTTTGTTAATGACATCTTTATTAGCTTAGAATTTAAAACTTAGAAAATATTTTATAGAAAATAAGAATTTTAAGAAATACAGAAAAGGAATTATTCACTTTCCTCCTAAATTTTAATATAATTCCTTCTTTCGAACGATGAACTCCGTTCAGTTAACGTAATATAGTTTTATATTTTTTCCTAAAACAATAAAAATCATATTTTTAATATAGTTTTATTATTTTTTTTCTAAAAAGCAGATTAAAAATCATATTTTAGATTTCTCCTTAAGTTTAAAATAATTCCTCGTTGAACTATGAGTCTGGACATATAATAACAATTTTATTCAAAACATGATTTTATATATATATATAATATATATATATATATATATATATATATATATATATATAATATATATATAATATATATTTAATATATATATAGAACAGTATATATAATATATAATATATTATATATATTATATACAGGCCCTCTTTTAATTACACAAGAGAGCATGAGCCCAAAAAAAATTTTACGCCCCTACATATATATATATATATATATATATTATATATATATATTATATATATATATATATAATAATATACAATTATATATTATATATATATATATAATTATAAAATTTAAATATTTAATATACCTTACATAATTACATCAACATCTAAAATAATGAACCATTACAAGCGTTTCGTCTTAAATAAAGTTACCTGTAAGGAATTTGTCAATAATATCTTCGAAATCTAATTTTACGGTGAAATAAATTATTTAATTCATAGCAGTACAGCAAGATGAAACTAAATGCTGTGGGGACTGGGAACGAACCAAAATAATCTTTAACTCTCTTAAGTGTGGAGAGAATGATCTGAAAGCTGTGCATATTTGTCGCAAGAGTAAATTAACAAAATATTTTTTAAAGGAAATTTATTTTAAGATCGTAAATATATATCGAGAAGGTTTTTGTTTATATAAATATTTGTTTTTAATTGGACAAGGTTTGTACTGCCATTTACCTTCTTCTAATCGTAACATTTTTGAGGCAGCTCAACATTCATCCAGCAGCCCTTTTTGGGACATGAAGCTAATACTTTAGCTGTAATTTTGGTTTGAATAGTGTCTGTTTTCGAAAGATTTTTGGAGACTTTGGACAAAGACTATAATAATCTCTGTCTGAAAAAATGTGCTGTTTGCAAAACTTCGCCTATTTAATTCTGTTGACAGCTTGATCTAGCTCATAGTATTGTAGCTGCTTAGAATAAATGGCAGTCATACTTGATACCGATACTTGCATATTTTGTTTAGACTACATTCATGTGGCTTCTTGTGTTAAAGATTTCAAATTTTTCACTTGGTGCGCAATAGCGTTAGGTTGTCTAATGAACTTCTAATATTCATTAACTAAGTGTTACACAGAGAGTTATACCAAATTAATAACGGTGGGCACATCCAATTCTCAGATTGCAATTTTTTATTTACAGAATCAAAACTTGCATATTTTGGTTCCATATTGCAGACATAAAAAGTATTTCATAGGAACTCAATTTTTTCCAAAATTCCTTTGCCTCTTGCTGAATGACTGGGCTCTCATTTTTATCTTCAGATTTAGAGTTTAAAGCCTTAACAATAGCTTCCAAACCTTTGGGTTTGACTTTGACTTTTACAAGCTTCTTACTCGAGCTGACCACCCTTGTCCACATGGTTTTGACAGGTATATTCTTGGAAGAAAGATTCTAAGAGAATACCCCAACGAGCGGTAGAGCCCGAGAGAAAATTATAAAGATTCTGAAAGCAAACCAAAAAAAAAGAAACCGCCTGTTTTAAACATGTGGCAGCGCTAGCAAAATCCCCACTCCTAAATTAAAGGGGAATGAGCTTGAAATGGTATGGAAATATGCTAGATCGGTTTTGACCTCTTATAATTCTTTGGTGCAGCCAGAATATTATTTCCTGTACATATAGCAGCATATCATTACGTTTGACCCCGACAACTGCTTATGTCTAATTCATTTGCTTTGAGGGAGAAAACTCTTCACTGTTTCCGCTAGTTCTTTTACCTGTAATGAACAGGATTTTTAATAAATTTCTTAAAAGCGTTCTTTTGGCGTAACCTTCTTATGCTAAACACTATCTGATGAATAAGCCTCAGCTGATTCCTTATGGAGTTATGTTCTGGCGAGTCGGAGATCAAACATAATAGAAAATACTTTTCCCTTAAATTTCTTTCCACTATTTCACTGATTACCTCTCTAGCCATAATTTGGATAAGTCTTCGTAAGTGCTTGTGATTTAAAAAATAAGAAACGTGCTTCCTTTGCCAGAAATTTTGACATTGAGATGAAGTGTGATTTATGTTAAAAAAGCGGTCAAATTCGCAATAAGTTCAGACCAACATTCATAAAATTTCCATTCGAATCAGGAGGCCAGCTATTATTCATTCATCCGCCTCGGAATGGTAAACCCCCCTTGAAGAAAGTTTTCTTAATAACAGCAATAACTCTTTGTAGTATATTTCTCCAATATTTCCATTACTTCTTTCTTTCTAATTGTTACTTTATTATATATCCATTCCTTTACTTAGTCCTTTTCAGCATCAACATACATCACGTGGGCGAACGGAATTTTCATGTTTAGTCAATCTTGTATTGCCATCCTTCCAATCGTTAAATCCTTCTGTACAAACCTGAATACACAACACCGCCTTCCAAAAAAGTTTTACAAGGGACCACAAAGACGCTCTTGGACTGTTAGAGTACACTAAAAATAGGGTCACGTTCCACAACATCTCCATTCAAAAGTGGTCCTTTCAAACAAGGATTTTGTTAAATATCTACTTTTATCTGAATATTAACTTTAGAAATTAAAAAAAATATCTATTCTTGCAATTTCGATTAATCCCATTTTTTGCAAAAGTAGTCTTCGCTCTCTGAAAATTCCTCTGTTGGCGCAACACTCAGTAAGCCTTCCAAATTACACACATGGATCATCCTGCCTATCAGGGGTTATAATAAGATTTCTTGTCTTATGGTGGCTTCATCTACGCTTGGGATCACTTAATTTCATTCCCTCGACAAATTTTCAGGCTCTCTTCTCTACGTACAGAAGTTTGACGTTGCATATATGTTTTCTGACCGAATAATTCTACCCGGCTTTTCGCTCATTATTGCTCTTTTCCCTATTCACAATTTAATTTCTAGAGCGAGAAATCTTACTTCAGAATAGTCTGATCCATCGCTACTGCACGAACTCAGATATGATATACATTTGTCTTTGTTGATAAAGAATGAGATCTACGTCTTGAAGTATTTTTAGATAACACATTCTATATTTTCCATTATACTTACCATTATTCTATTCTTGCTATTTTTTTGGCGTCTATTTTGTGCGTAAAAATAAAAAAAAATCATTTATTTATTTTTCCGTCAGGCGCTCATCTCAGTTTTCGTACCAATCCATCTTTTAAATAGAACTCCCTTCATATATTTGTATTAAGTGTTTAAAAACATTAATAATGTTCTACTTCTGAAAACTCAATTAATTGCTTTTTAATTCATTGAAATAATATTCATCAGATCGTATGCACTAATTTTGTATGTATCAGCTCAGAGCATGTAGCGGTTTCAGGCTATTTAGCAATAATAAATAAATCTATATTTAGTCACAGACTCACATATCAAAACCTCATTAAATATCTGGCCTCAAAATGAATGAAAGATGATCATCGGGTTGTTAGATGAGATGAATGAAAAGGCATGTATTTAATGTCAGAATAAGAGAACAAATATAAGACATTTTTACTTTTGTGTCATGCAAAAAATTGGGGTATCTTGATATTATATATTCCATCGTCTGTTTGAATGTAACACATATAGATTTGAAAGAATAGTTTCTCTATAGCTATATTATTCTATAATATATATATATATAATATACGTTATATATATCGAATAATAAAACTTACTACATATACCGTATAATATACCCCGTCTATACATCCAGATTATATATATATAATCATATTACTAGGAAGTATCTCATATAGTATAATCACTACAAATACGCTTATTCAACGTTTTTAAAAAATATTCTCGTCTACCAATATCATTGATTTTGACTGCCCCTCCAGAATTTGTGACGCGCACTGCGCACCGGGCCCCTGTGAGCCACAATGCTTCGTACGAACGCGAAGATAAGTATATATCCAGTATTACTACGTATATAGTGGAATAGTAATCTCCTATATATATATATAGTAGATGAGAAGCCTCTACGTATATATATATTATATATTATAGTATATATATACGGATTCTATATAGCTTAGCTGATATATATATAATTCACTTTGCTTATACCTAACTTTCTATAATAATTCTATAATTGAACAGCCACTCGACCTTACGCTCTCTCGGCGAAGTGTGATATCACAAACAATTGTTGCTTATAAAATAGTAAGAACCTGCTGAATACATCCGTGTAAGCAAAGTCTCTATCCGTAACGATGTACCTTAGATCCGATTTATATGTATTCTATAAAGAAGCCAGTAAAAATATAGGCTCTCAGCAAGCAAATTCACTGAAGATAGGAGGCTCTAAGAGCAAAGTGTACATTGTGCATAAGCGAGGCCATCCTTTGCAAATGTGATAGGATAGCAATAAATAGATGCGCTCTTTAACTATAGGGGATATACTATATGATTTGCCGGCGGTCGATTTTCATTATTCGACGGCAAATCCATCTAATGACATGGATTCTTACTTTATTATTTCTAGAGATATTTAGGATTGAATGTCTTTTACTAGTAGATTGTGCTTTTTAGTTTTTCAATCGCTTTCCTCTGCATGCTCAATTTTTCCCATTATCTGGCAAATTGACTCTTTATCTCATCTGACAAATTTCTACAGCGAGCATTCCTGAAACTGCTTGAAACTTATCTGACTCCGGCCCAAGATTTCTGTTCGGATAGGTTATTCATTTTTAAAGTCCTAGTTCACAAAGAACACATTCCTAGCTTTAAATATCAGAAATTCAGTTCTGGGAAGATTCTAAACAAAGATTGTCGACAAAATATATTTATTTTCAGTTAACACTTGCTTTCCCTCTCGTTTGCATTGAGATTTATTTGTATTTGTCGTTAAGAATACTGTTCCGTGTATAAAGGTTTTTCTCGTGCCAGTCACAGATCATTGGATTGAATAATATCTTTGTTTCGCTCAAGTATTGGGGTGTATTTGAATAGCGAATTCTGCTCTGAGATTGTTTCCTCATTTGTTCCCACTGACTGTCGGAGAAGAGAAAGTAGAAGTACTGGCAGCCCATCATATCTACTACTATAATCTATTTCAGTTGCAGAAACCTTATATACGCTTTTACCGACATTGAGACAGGTGTACTTCCCCAATCTTAGTTTCTTGCTTGTCCCAACCTTAAGATTGCAACTCACTTTTGCAACGTGACTTTGACTAGAACTTCCATAATTTTGGCGTCGGATACGGGAACTGCTGTATGCGTATTTCTTATCAAGGTTCCGCGCGCGATTAATGAACGATCCTGAATGAGGATATTGCTCGGAATTATGTAGTACTTGTGAAAGAAGACCTCTCACATACAAAGGGACTCCGACTAAAACATGGTCTCAAAGGTGTCTGGATGATAACTGCCACATCTGCATTGTGTATTTTCATCTCCAAAAATATGTATAAATAAGTTTCCTTATTTATATAAATAAATTTATTTAAGTCCTAGTTAAGTATTATCTGGAACATAAGTCTATATTATATAGAGATATTGATCAATGTTATCCTAATTCTAGCGAGAACAAACTATATTTACTGTCATTCTCTTTTGATATACGAATTTTATCTCTATCATTATAAATCAGTGTTTTATTAGTATGTTATGGAACTATCGCATCTGTCCCAGTGTATTGCCTATTCCAATACACCTTCTCATTGTCACTGTATAGAATGTGAATGAAGTTTTCTCATCGTTACTGATCATGTATTCTGTACAGTCGCGCTATAGTCGCTCCAGTACTAAGCTAACTACTTGTCTCTTTTGTCATTATCGATATACATATATCTAAACGATTCATTATTGTAACAAATTCTTGATATATATCGCTGTAAATGTATAGTTTACAGATAGATAATTTCTCTTTCTCCTTATACTGAACTCTATCGTTAAGAAATATTTCTGTGTATCATAATTGCGTCCACAATGTATGTCATTTCTGACTTCAAGTTTAGCGTACTCTGCCTATTGTGGTATTGTAGTGATCCATTTGTATAGAGATGCACACAAAAAGGAGAAAAAAAATATGCGTCCTCTTTATATCGTCAACTTTTTAGGGATTTAACTTTTTGTTTCTATCTCTCTCTCGCTCAGAATACTAATCTCTATACCATTACTATTCTTTCTCCACTTCTAAACTGGTCTTACTTCTCATTCTTCCGTATTATCTACACCATGTTCTCCACACATGCTTTAAATCCACTGGTCATGCAAAGAAAACTATAATAGGTCGTCACTAATCGTTTTAACATTATACCTCGTTATATATCAAATGAATAGTATTATTGGAATTTCTCTCAGACGCATTCGACCGACATTGTGAGACAGAGCACAGATAAGTGGCTATGTGTCATGCTTGTGAAGAAAAGTTCTCCACTTTTTGAAACTTACCAAGGTTTATCTTTCGATTGACCTTTAACTTCCACCTTCTCTTTTTCAACAAGTAAGCTGCGGAAACTGTGAAATACCATGCTTACTTACATAAGGCGGTGAAATATGCATTGAAGAGATTTATAGAAGCTTTGGAGGGGGATATGCGAAACATATTCGAAAAAGACTTGGAAATCTTCGTCAAAATTATAAAGAAAAAAATGGAATTTTTTGAATCATAAAAAACAAAAATAATGGTCTAAATTTTGGGAAGGAAAATAATGCGAAAACATGGGCACAGCCGTTCGCATTTAAATCTTTTAACGATCGCCGCTCCGACGTGGAAAGCTCTCTTTCCGGCCCAGAAAAAGGAATAAATCGCTAAAGATCCTAAAAAGTTTATAAACGATCTAAACGTAATTGCTTGGGTGTTCTGAACGGTAAACATATACGTAATTATCCTTAAGATTGAAAAAACAAGAAACGCGGTCGATCGCCGATATCTACAAACCGCGAGAGGTGTTTAGACGAATATAAAATTAAAGCACGGTTCGTTAGTTAGAACCCTGCCTCCAGCTCTCGTCGCCTCCTCCTGTCCCGACGCCCCGTCGCGGGTGTAGACCCCATGAAGATATTACTGCTCTTGTTCGTACGAGCGTAAATTTCGATGAAGTATTGAACGAAGTTTAAGGTACGTCGAAATGAGATATCCGAAATGCTCAAATCGGACGACGATGACAATTGCCCCGTGAGGAAAATTATAAGAGACAAATTTAGTCACGATCGCCCCCTCATCGCCGGCTACGAAGGGGAAATTATAAGGATTTTGAGCACGTTCCGCGCGATCGAACTTCGCCGGGAGAAGTACATGCTCGTGAAACGAAGCAACAGCTTAAAGTTCACCGAGGCTCTTATAAAGAAATGCCTCGTCATAATCAAGGGATGTCGAAAAATCGACGACAAGCTGCGTCAAAAAAATTTAACGATAACAGCACTCACGATTTTCCACCTCAAGATATGCAGGAACCAGAGCACGTTCAAACGAATCCGAATTCCCAACGCGCAATTGGACTGGTGCATTCAGGCGGCGATTCTCAAATTGAACGAATTCGACGCCTTTAACATCACGGACGCGAATTTCGATACGAAATTTTGTCACTTCGTTATTAGTTTGGGCGATCGAGTGCTACTGTCGAAACTGAACAACGTCAACAACGCCAAGTTCTTGATCCATAAGTACGCGAGTGAAGTGGATTTCGATCCGCGACAAACGCGCCGAGCGATCGAGCTATACAACGTCGTTAAGAAGAACAACATTTTGGATCAGAAGACTCCCAAAAATTTGGCCTTGGCGGTTTTGAGCTTCATCGATCCTCGCATCAAGAACCGAGCCGGATAACACTGGCAATTTGACGACGCACGTGTAAACAACATTGCTCCACATCGCGCAACTTTTTTATCTTCAGAGACTGCATCGGCTCTGTATAACCTTATTTCTTACATTCGCAATACGACGGACTCAAAATAATACATAAGGTACGATCCGACGTATACGTATAGTTACGACCGCGCGCGCAGTTCGGTGAAGAAAGAACAACACGCCACCCACAGCGGAAAAAAGAACGTCGACCTCGATCTCAGCAAACATCATCATAGTAGACTAAGCTATAGTCAAGCTAGTCAATGCCAGCAGCTAGCATATAGCAGCGTGCAGCAGCAGCAGCTCAGCTATAAGCTCAGCTAAGCTTTATTTAATATATAATATATATATACTATATTATATATTATTAATATATATTATATATATAATATATATATATATATATATATTATATATATAATTGAAACATTGAATATAAGTTTGAATTGTGATCTCCTCAATTATTAAGATATATATATAATTATATATATTATATATATATATAATATATAATATAGCTATATATATATAGCTAGCAGACGCTATAAGCAGCAGCTAGCTAGGCTAAGCTAAGGCAACTAGCTAAGCAGTACTCAGTCGTCACTAGATTGCGCGACAAATATCTTTTGCTGAAATTAGGCCTGCAAAGAGCGGCGTTCGAAAACATTTACGACATTACTTGCTTCACGAACATAGACCGGCTCATCCACGAGGTAAAAATAATTGAAACAAATCACTATTTGAGGAGCAAGGCTTTTAAAAACAACCCCAAACTTAAAGCTTTATTCGATCCCATCGATTACAAATTTTTACCGAGTCGCCTTCTCCTTCCCAACTTCTCGACGGGGCCGAAACAGGATTCGCCGCCGCCGAGCGCACGCCGCTGTCGCCTACGCCATCGTGGTCGCTGCAGCTATTCGAGCTCCGAAGATATTACGTACGAAATGTTGAACGATTCATTACGTTTTTCTACTTTTTAAATACTTTGTTATTATTAATGTAAATTTTTTTGGAGTATATTCCTGATTTCTCTATATATAAGAATTGAATCGCATCTCTCTCTCACGCTGAAATCTGTTCGACATACGCATACTGTCAATGTGTTTGTTTCGATTTTTTATATCGTTGTTCACCATTAATTTAATCTCCGATAAAGACTCTTTATCGTTTGATCAAATCGTCTCTGCGCCTCTATAGCGTTACCTATGTTATCGACACCACTCGATTTGCACGATGTGTATTTATGAGGTGATCGTCGACCACTTCATCGCGGAAGCGTTGTCTCCGCGCGATCATACCGAACTATCGTACTGATCGTGGGAGTGTTGTGTCGGTAACACACCTCTCTCGTTTCCAAAATATAGATTGCCAGTTTACGTTCTCGTAAATTGCAAGCGCCTTCTGGTGAATTTATTCGGTATGTTCATTCGATTTTTTGATTCACGCATATCTTGAAATTCTAATCTATCATTATAAGGCGCTACCGTATTCGATCACTCCGCCGCCTATTGTCGCTCGTTGGTAAGATTTTTGTAAATAATCATATACCTAGCGAATGAAAAAATTTTTTTCAACCCAAAATTTTCCGCAACACGCTTCTTTTTCTTACACTGGCGCAATTGTCAATTCAATCGCTGTGTCCTTCTCAAGATTCGAAACAGACGCCTCAAATTTTAATAATCACGGATATTGAAATTTGTTAGTTGCGTCTCAAGAGATGTCATACGAGTTCGGAAGTAAGTCAAAGATTATGCCTATTGTATAATAGACCTTGTTCATCAACCTCTCTCCGGTCCCGATGTATACATTAATATATTTTCTCATTAAATGCAATAATTTATTTTTATTATGTTTGTCTATTTACGTAAATAAGAATATTTTTACGTTGCTGTTATAAATAGTAGATTATATAATATATAACTTATTATAATCAAGTATTATATTACATTGATAATAGTCATTTATCGATAAATTTTTTCTAATTATAATGTATATAGTAATAACTGAATATTTCTGTGTTTATATACAGTATTTATATTCTATGTATCTTAGGTAGGACTAAATCGATACAAATAATAACGATTGATAAGTACTCCATTCAAAATATAATGAACAAGTCCCCTCTTATGAAATATTACTAAGGGTGTGATCTCAATAATATATAGTATATTATGAATAATTAATAGAGATAAGTATTTAACTTCCTAAAATATGTAATAAAAATAACAATGATATTAATTATATATAATAAAGTGATATAAAAGTATATATTTGCATGCGTGGGCGCCAAATCAAAATCCACTCGCGGGGCACGTAATTACTCTATAAAGTTCTAGGACGAAGGGGTAACTTACCGATATTCATCGGGTTCCGTATTGTCATAGGATGCTCGCATCAGGTTTACAATAAGCTTCTAAAAGGACATCAAGTTTCAAGATGTTCTGCTAGACTCGTGTGATGCGTTCTCCATTTCGTAGTCTGGTCTCAGGGTGTAAATCAGTGCTTCTTGCATTCGTCTCAAGTATATGGCATCTGAATTTAGGAGCTGCAGAACATAGATCGTTTCCCTAAAAACGTAAAGTAAAGGGTGTTAATTTCAGCAATACAATTATTTTGCGTATGAAGGTATCTCTACCAGAATACTACCTCACTTCAGCATTAAGCATGAGGTATTAAGCTTTCTTGGTCCCATTAATTGTACCGCATCAGTAGATTTCTGACGTAAATAATCCTCCCGCACAATCTTCATTGCGGTACAGTTATAGATAGTGATTGGAGTGTTGGAATCGTTTGGGGTTCTGCTCATCATGTGTATTCATGTGCATGATACAACTGAACGTCTTATGTGTACCATAAATACGGAATATCCTTTTTCGAGCGAGTGATTGGGATTCGAAGAAAAGTTCGGTGTAAGATTTAATTCAATTTCCACTCGCCTATTTATTCTAGAAATTAACTAAAACTGATTATGATATACATCCTCTTGAATTCGACTCTCCCTCAATTCTTTAGCTTCATGTTAATAAAGTTGGGCGTGGCTTGCCATTAGTGTATCGGTTGCGTGATTGATATTAACCTACAAGCCATTACGCCTGCAGACACTGTATCGATCTCAGTGATATTGAACGACGCAGCAATTAACGTAACGAGCGATTTAAAATTTTCTATACGAACGACGACCGACTGCCGCTTCGTTCTCATACGACCGGGGGTGAAAAATTGAGAGCTGGCGTAGAAGTCGTATCGTGAGTTGTGAGAAATGTTCTTCGTATTCGAAATCTTCCCGTTGTTCTCCGCCTAAACCTCACCCTCTCTCCACCCTCTTTATACTCGTAGTGTGCCTTTCGATTTTCAGCCCAAGAACGAATGAAGATCCTGTCCTTGATCTTGGGTAATACGTACGATGACACTCTCAGAGCCGATAATACATATGGATATTCTCGTCTTATTCTACTTTGCTCACTAGTTTCGAAGAACATACTTAATTTCATTGTTATACGTCGAACCAGTTCAACTTCACATGACCACATACGAATATGGATGATCGGAACTTGCCAGTGTGGAAAAAACGTACGACTACGCAAATTCGCGAAACACTTTATTTTTGACTAAGCTCATATACGCGCGTGGTCATTCTGTTCTGCGCCATCTAACTTTATAAATTCTGGAAGGGAGGTTATATGCACAAAATAAATGTGAGATGATTTTTCTAGGTTCACTAATTAAGAAGGAAGAGCTTCTACCACAATCATCGCATTGAAATATTTTCTATGTTTTCTTTCTCGCCCAAATGGAAGTGTAAGCAGGCCAACGGAAGTCCGGAGACAATCTCCCCTCCGTACGGAAATTAGGTGGATTATTCTAAACTAATATACCATATACAAGCATTGTCTCTATTACTTTGGTAACATACCCTCTGAGAGAAAACGGTCGTGGCGTATCTCGTTCTGAAAACTGAGTTCAGTTTCGGAATTTATCTCAAACTCGCTCGATGTGTGAAAAGCTTTCGTTAGCTCTTCTTTTTACCTAGACATCATAAGACATCTTTTCGAAAGTTCTCTTTCGGTGTATGAATCTAGCATAACTCTAACTTTCACTCGATTAATGTGAGCTTCTTTTTAGACCTACTACATTATACTATTATTTTTCATGACGTGCAGAAAATCCGAATTATTTCTAATCTTATTCTTCGATTTTCGTATTGTATACGCTAATTCCACTACCGAATTCCGAACCCGCATCGCTGCAAACGGAGAAAAGAGTGATATAGAAAAGTGAGGAGAGCG
>JABUQX010091924.1:45000-50000 GCA_015478945.1 Trachelipus rathkii | reverse complement strand
CCTAAAGTGGCCAACGTCACCCCGCCCAACGCTATACCGGGATTATATATATATATATATATATATATATATATATATATATATGTAATATATATATATATATTATATATATATATATAAATATAACTTATATATATATATATATATATATTATATTATAATATATAATATATATATATATATATATATATGCCAGTTTCCAGATTAGGTGCCCCCTGTATCTAAAAAAAAACTATATCTACATAAAAACTTAATATATTTTTGAATTTCAGCGTACATTGTAATGCAAGAACTAAAAAAAAAAATTAATAATTATTAATTTTAATAAATAACATCCCAAAAATATTATAATCGTACGTTTCCAAACTTAATTTAAAAATGATACCCATTAAAAATAAACGTTTTCCTTATATCTTTTCAATACTTTAGGGGAAACTAAAAAATAAAGGCAAAAAATTAAAAATTAAAAATAAAAATTAAGTAAATTTAAAATGAGAAATTAACATTGCATTATAGTTAGGTTAGGTCAGTTCAGGTCAGTCAAAAAAATTTAATTTCTCTAGAACATCTATCTATATGTGTGTGTGTGTGTGTTTGGTGTGTATATGTATAGTGTGTGTTGTGTGTTGTTCGCGCGCGTATGTTCGTTTCTTAACATTGAAAGGAATTTGGGGGACTCCTGACTTTGGAAACGCGAAATTTTGGGGAACGACGAGAATTATCGTACATTGAAAACCTATTTTTTATTGACTTTTTTTTATCTCCACTATTTTATTTCTTCTTCATTTTCCTCCATTACATGGTGCGCTGATTCAAAAATTGTATTCAGTTTTAACGTTAGCTATCATAGTTTTGGTTTTACATACTGGGGACATCTAATCTGGAGGCTGGACCTATCATATATATATATATAATATATATATTTATTATATATATATATATATATATTATATATATATATATATATATATATTATATATATATATATATTATATATATATATATATATATTATGAGAATCGGTATATATTTGTGTATATATATATATATATATCTCAGAGGTAGACGTTCAGCAATTCCGCAATTGCGGAATACCAAAATAAATTGAGGAATTGCAATTGCGATAATTGGAAAATGTTGTGGAATTGCAGCTAGCGGAATGCCTATATCATTCCGCAGTTAGAGGACTACAAAAAAAATTGTGGAGTTTCAGTGGAATGCCAAAATTTATAGTCCACAAATTTTTACACGTTGGCCATCTTTGTACGTTGATGCAAACACCGAAAAATTCTTTTTTTTTTTTTTTTTTTTCAAAAAAAATTGTGGAGTTTCAGTGGGTTTTAAACAGGTTTCTTTTATTTCTAATGTAAAATTTATCAATATTATAAATGATATTGAGTGTTACTATTAATACCGACCGATTCTCAATATCGACTAAATATTTAGTTCTCGATTGGTCCTATAGTTATAATCGATATGACCATTTATTTCGTAGCACCACTTTTCTTTAATAGCAGACATATATTTATTTCCAACATTGCATTAATCAAGTTTTGTCTGCCCTTGACATTTGCCTCTGATTATTTATATTTATTCAATGAAGGCGGTACCATGGAGAATAAATCGTGTTTTTTTTTTTATAATTTCGAGAATGTGCGTATCTATACTGGTAAATATACAATGCTTAAACCGTTAAAAATAAGCAGTGGTAATTACTATTTAGTAATTACAATACTTAAACGTGAGAATAATTTGTGTGGTTGGTAAAAATTGCATAACATGTGTCTTGGTAGCTTAATTATTATAAATATCATATTTTTTTACCATAATTTTAATAATTTTTATAAATATTATTATAATATTTTAATATTACCATATTTTACCATAATTTATGAAACGTGTCACCACCAAATTTCAGATAAATTGTATTGTACAGTCAACATAAATGATGAATTTAAATAATAAAAATTTATACCTAACATCGACATTCTAACAAGTATTATATATATATATAGATATTATATATATAACTATATATATATATTATTTATATATATAAATATTATATATATATATATATATAATATATATTAATAATATATATATATATAATTATATATTATATATATATATAATATTATTATATATATAATTTTCAAATTATTTTGAATATTTCCCCCAACGAGGAAGAACCTACTAGGGAAGTAATTATCCGGTTATCCGGCCGGATACCGGATAGTCAAAAACTTGGCCGGATAGGCCGGATACCGGATAGTTGCCGGATATCCAGCCCATCCCTAGTTATAATAATAATAATAATAATAATATATTTAAAAACTTGTTTAAATTTTCATAGATACATATATATAATATATATATATATATATATATATATATATTATATATATATATATATATATATTATATATATAATATATCAGGGGCGTATATATAGGGAGCAGGGTAGGTAGCTCCTACCCATTATTTTTAGGTTTTAAATAATTAAAATTAAATTGTAAAAGTATACTAAATTATTAAAGTTTTATATAAAAGTTAAAAAAAAGAAGCTATTTTTCATCATAAATTAAAAGAAAAACAACCACAATAACAATAGCTATAATAATAATTGAATTCATTTAGAAATTCTCGCTCCTACTCTGATCTTAGGAGTAAAAATCTTAACACCGGGCGGACGAATGACGTCATTTTTTACGTCAACTTATTAAGAGAGCGGACTATTCTGTCCTACCAATAATAATCGATAAAATAATCGATAATATATGTTGTGAAACTTTTCGTTCTCTTCCGGTAAATATGTACGAAATTTGTGGGGCAGTTTGTTTGAAATTTTTTGTATAAAATGTGTGGATTGTTCTGATATTGGGAATTTTAAATTTTATATAACTTATTTAAGTGGGGATATTTAGCATTATTATACATAAATAAGTAAAATAATGCTATGGAGAAGTGTAGTTTATATTAAAGAAAAAACGCTTTAAAAACTTATCTATAAAACGACAGCTTTATTAAAAAAATGATAGGCCTAAGAAAATACTCAATTGGAATGTGATTTAAAATTAAAGTATTTGGTAATATATGTAAACAAGCTTTTCATTACAAATAAATAGGTACGTATTATAATTATTAAAAATATGTTTTCGATGTTTTTGTTTTATGCTATATATATATATATATATATATATATATATTATATTATATATATATTATATATATATATATATATTATATTTATTATATATATATATATATATATATATATATATATATATATAAAACTTCTGCCTACCCAAGTAATCTTCCAAGTACGCCACTGATATATATAAGTATATATTATTATATATATCATTATATTATTAACTATATATATATATATAATTATAAATATTAATATATATATATATCTATATATATATATTATATATATTAAAATATGATGTAAAGTGTATCTTCCAGGTACGCCACTGTATATATATATTTATATTATATATATATATATATATATATATATGTATTATATATTATATTTTATATATAAAATGTCCTATTCTGTTTTACGACTCCCGTCAGTTTTAATTTTTTTGTTTTTTTTAATATTGCTACTATATGATACCAACAATGAATTCCAGTGGTAACGGGCATGATTCAAAAGTTCGAAGTATTTTTAATAATTTTTAAAAATCACATTAATGTTAATATTTTTTCAAAAATGAATATTCTTCTCAAAAAGTACTACACTTACAGAAAAAACCAATTACATATTTGGAATCAGCGATTGGCTTATTATAAAATGTAAAAAAAAAAAAAAAAAAAAGGCCTATATATATTTTTTTTGTATATAAAATATCTCGAAAAGTAAAACACTTAGAGAAAAACAAATTAAAAATTTGTAATCAGCGTATAAAGTTATTACAAAAATGTAAAAAAAATTTAAGTTAAAAAAACTGCAAAAAAAAAAAAAAAAAATTTTTTAGGGGGGCTCGAGGCCGACGGGGGACAAGAAGGGGGACGTTTTCCTACCCCGTAGGGGAGGGGGGGAGGAACCCCCCGACACCCAAATACCAAAGAGCGGGGTTCCCGGAGACCCTCCCCGGAGGGGAAATAGTCCTACCCGGTAGTTTCCCCGGAAGGCCGAGAGACCCGACTCCTTCCCAAACATAATGGCGGTTTACCTTGGGTATTCCTTTAGTAAAAAAAAAAAAAAAAAAAATTAAAACTGACGGAGTCGTAAAACGGAAAAGGTCCTATATATTTTTGAATCATGTTCGTTACCACTGAAATTGATTGTTAGTTTCCGGCAGAAATATGATTAAAAAAAAATTTTTAAAAAAAATTCCAAAACTGACGGAGTCGTAAAACAGATAAGGTCCTATATATATATATATATATATATTATATATATTATATATATATTATATTATATATTATTTATATATATATATATATAATATATTATATATATATATATAATATATATATATATATATATTATATATAATATATATATATATATATATATATATATATATCTCCAGTTATGTTTTGCGCGACCGTAATTTTTTTTAATATAGTTAGTATATGATACTAAAATTGAATTTAAGCGGGAACGAAGAGGATTAAAACGTTTTAAATATTAAAAAGATGTAAATATTTAATATAGTCGTACTCTTTTAAGCATCGTACGTTTGGCAGTTACTGACCAAAAGTAAAGACTAAAAATAGAATTTTCTTAGTTATAAATATTCCTAAAACAAAAGAAATAAATTATTAAAAAAAAGGTTAATTACTTACGATCTTCTTCTTCTTCTTCTTCTTCTTCTTCTTCTTCTTCTTCTTCTTCTTCTTCTTCTTCTTCTTCTTCTCTTTTTCTTCTACTTCTTCTACTTCTTCTTCTTCTCTTTTTTTCTTTTTCTTTTTCTTTTTTCTTTTCTTTTTCTCCTGTTTCTTTTTCTTTTTTTTTTCTTTATCCTTTTTTTTTTTCT
>JABUQX010091924.1:32500-35000 GCA_015478945.1 Trachelipus rathkii | reverse complement strand
TCTGTGAAAACGGTATGTATGGTAGTCAATGACAGATCCGACGTATGGCAGGTGTTCCCATCTTGCTGGAAATAGGCATAACGCTTTTCGTTTGGAGTTAACTGTGCAGAGAAATCACTATAGACCTGTAGGTAAACATTAGTATTCACAGTTTCATTGAAGAATATTGGACCGATTATTCTGTTACCAGAAAGAGCACACCAAACACCAATTTTTAAATCGTGTAATGGCATTTGCAGGGACTCATGTGGGTTCTCTGTAGCCCAGTGTCGACAGTTTTGGAATTAACGTAACCCGACAGATGAAACCAAGCTTCATCCGTTGAAAAGAAGAGAAACGGATCAACATTTTCCCCAGCAACATTCTCTAGCAACCAATTACAGTAAGTTTTACGCTTACACTTATCCGCTTCTTTTATTTCATGAACAACACTCACACGGTAGGGTTTCATTTTTAAGCCATGAAGGATGCGTTGAAATGATCTGCATGATACTCCACATTGTTGTGATAACCGTCGTGTACGGTCGTAGGTAGTTAGGTAAATATTTTATTGATAATCATATTTGGTTCGTAGATAGGGCGGTTTTATGTGCGCCACTCTGTTATTTATATTATATATATTAATATATATATATATATATAGTATATATATATATATATATTATATATATTATATATATATATATATATATATATATATATTATATATATGATAATATATATATATATATATATATTATATATATATATATATATAAATATATATTATATATATTTATATATATATATATATATATATATATATATTATATATATATATATATATATATATAATATTAATTATATATATATATAATATAAATAGGATGACTAATATACTGTATAATATCCGAGTACTCTAATTTTATTTATTTCTTATTAAAAATGACTTGAAACAACATTGATGAATTTACTTATTATGTTTTTTTTTGGTTTTGTTTTTTTTACAGTTGTCACCACCACTCACGGGCAAGAGCCGTATTCAAGGAGGGGAGTTTCTCTAGGTAATCGAACAACCTACGGCAAATTACGCAGATGAGCGCAGACGCAGGCTTTGAAGTGGGGGAGATAAAATTCAGCAGGAACCACAGAAGATGGAAGAGATTCCACAGAACAGAGGTGGTGGGAAAAAGAAGAAAGCACCGCAGCGAACTACTCTGGAATTACTAATATCAACACAAAAACTCATGTGCCGAAAAACAGCATCCTTTGTGCTACGAGGGCTGACTTAAAGGTGAGTGGTGTGCGCTGGTGATAAGTTCCCTCGAGCACCTGCCACTACGGTACCTATAGAAAAAAAGATAAAGCACCAACATCGCGCCGCAAAGATAGAGGGTCAAGTGAACTTGAAAGTAACTTATAAGCCTTTTGGCCTTTGACTCGACCCTATCTAAAAGCCGGGTGAAACCAGAGCCCCCCAGATATGAGAGCAGTACTCCATACAAGGGCGGATGAGGCCCTTGTATAGCTGGAGTAACTGAGAAGAGGAAAAAAAATGTCTCGCAGTCTAAACAGAACTCCCAGTTTCTTTGAGGCCGCCCTAGCAACCATTGTGATGTGAGGTTTCCAAGACATTTTTTTGTTTATGTTAAGGCCAAGGATGTTTATATTGTCAACAGGAGAGACGAGAGAACCGTCGAAAGAGATAAGAAAGTTAAAAGGTGTCTTAGAGAGGGAGATTTGTAGAAGTTGGTTTTTAAAGAATTGAATTTCACAAGGTTTAGACTACCCCATCCGGAAATTCTATTCAGATCAGCGAGAATAGAAACGGAAAGATTAGGACGAGAGGCAATTCTAGAAGTAAGAGAGGGAGCAGAATTGAAATGAGTTGAAGAATGAAGGGTCGAGTCATCGGCAATGAGGGATAGAGTTAGATGTGCATGTGAGAAGATCATTAATGAAAAGTAAGAATAAAGTAGGAGATAAGACAGAACCCTGATTAACACCACTATTGACAGAAAAGGAAGAAGAAGTCGCCCCAGCAACAACAGCCGATATTGAGAGATTTGAAAGAAAACTAGACATTAGTAAGCAAAGGGAAGGAGGAAACCCAAAGGAGGGGAGCTTAGAGAGCAGTGACGCGTGCCATACCTGGTCAAATGCTTTGGATATGTCTAGCGCCACCACGCAAGTCTCCCCGTAGTTCCTATGGGCGGAAAACCATAAATCAGTAGGATAGGAAAGTATATCGCCAGTAGACTCGAGCGCCAAAGCATAACTGGCGATTCGGAAAGAAGTGAATGAGATTCCAGATGATCTAAGAAATGAGAGTTGAGAAGGGTTTCAAAGATCTTAGATAGAATACAAGTGAGAGCTATAGGGCGATAGTTGGAAGGATCAGAGCGGCTTCCTTTTTTCGGAATAGGTTGGACATGTGCGTGCTTTCCAAAAGTGAGGGGAAAGTGTTAGACATTTGAGACATGAGAAGAGAATATAGTTGAACGAGGGAGGGGCCACCACG
>JABUQX010091924.1:15000-27500 GCA_015478945.1 Trachelipus rathkii | reverse complement strand
GCAACAACTTCCTCCCTAAAAAAACGCCTCCAACTTTCCTATGACTCCTTCGACGGCTTAACGTCTCACCAGTGAACAATAACAACATTCTTGGAATCAATATAAACATTCTGTCGGAGATGAACATAAATAACAAATTGTCTTGGAGATCTCATATCATACATCGGTTGCTAAGGAGGCCTCAAAAGAAGCTGGGAAATCCTGTTCAGATTGCGAGAATTTTTTCTTCTGCTCAGTTACTTCACTTCATATAAGTTCATCCGCCGCTGTGCAGGGGTATTGCCTCCGCATCATATTCGGGGGTGGTTCCGGGTTTCCAATCTTCTTATGGACGAGGGCCTTGTAGACTAAGGCAACGAGACCTTGTTAAAGCTGTTCAGACTTTCCTGACTCCCCTTGACCCCTTTATCTGAAGACGTGAAGCAGTGGCGCACTATACTTTTCATAGGTGTTACGAACGGCAGGTGATCGAGGAATTGACCTCCTACGCATTCTCCACTACTTCTTCGCCCTCTGTAACACAAGAGGTGCCATGCCTCTCCGACATAAATAGGGTGTGAATATTGGAGACACGAGGCTCGTTCGTCGGGGTTTCTCAATTCCTTTCCAGCCCAATGTTTTAATAGAACTCCTTGACTTCATCAATTTTTTTTCCTGCTGTAGTTTCAAGTCTTCTCTCTTTACGACCCCCCGTCTGCGTTCACCTTTGGGAATATGCATTAGGTAAGGGAATTGATGGGCTTTACTTCCTTTTTGTTTTTTTTGCCCGCCTTTTGAAAAGGGCCCTGCCTGTGAGTGGTGGCATCGTGTAAAATACTATATAGTATTAATAATATGTATGATATATATATATATATATAATATACATATATATATAAGTATATATATAATATATATATATAATACTATAATAATATAATATATTATATAGAGAGAGAGAGAGAGAGAGAAGAGAGAGAGACGAGAGAAGAGAGAGACGAGAAGATAGAGTAGATAGATAGATGAGATAGGATAGATTTATGATAGATAGAGTAGATAGATAGAATAGATAGATAGATTAGATAGATAGATAGATAGATAGATAGATTAGATAGATAGATAGATACGAGTATAATAGATAGATAGATGATAGATAGATAGATAGTAGATAGATAGATAGATAGGATAGATAGATAGATAAGATAGATTATAGATAGATAGTAAGATAGATAGATTAGATAGATAGCGATAGATAGATAGATAAGATATTGATAGATAGATAGATAGATATGAATAATAGATAGATAGATAGAATAGATAGATAGATATGAATAAGTGACTAGATAGATAGGCTAGAATAATAGATAGAATTAATAAGATAGGATAGATAGGATAGAATTAGAATAGCATAGATAGAGTAGATAGATACGATAGAATAGTAATAGATAGATAGATAGAAATAGATAGATAGATAGATAGATAGATAGATAGAATAGATAGAATAGATAGATACACTAGATTGATATGACAAAAAAAAATAATATATAGAATATAATATATTAGTAATATATAGTATATATTATATATATATATATATACATATATATACGTATATATTAATATATAATTATATAAGTATATATATACTACTATATATATATATATAATCTTAGTATATATATATATATATATATATACTATATATATATATATATATATACTATATATTAGTAATGAAATTATGGTTGCAGATTGTACTGCAATTCTTGAAGCTTGCCCAATCTGTAAAAGGAAGCCGAATATCTCTATTTTTAAATCTAGAGTTGACACTTTGCCAAACTGAAATTAGGATGAAAAGCCAATCGGAGACGAAGGTTTGGGCCAATTGCAAAAGAAAAAAAAAGGGAATCATTCTTCATTCAATTTATTTTCTCTATTATTATTATTGAGGTGCTTAAAAAATATTCATTACTATTTGCTATTATTTTTATTATTATTATTTTATTATTATTATTATTATTATTATTATTATTTTATTATTTATTATTATCATTATCATTAATTATTAATTATTATTTATGTATTATTATTATTATTATTAATATATTGATTATCATTATCATTAATCATTATCAGTTAATCATTATCATTATCATGTTAATCATTATCATTTATACATTTAGTCGATCTTACTCTTTATCATTTATCATTTATTATTTACTCATTTATCATTTATCATTTTATCATTTATCATTTATTATTTATTATTTATTATTTATTATTTATTATTTATTATTTATTATTTATTATTTATTATTTATTATTTATTATTTATTATTTATTATTTATTTTCGTTATTTTTATTACTTATTTATTTTCATTTTTCTTCATTATTTATTATTTAATTTTTATTTTTAATTTACTTATTTATTATTTATTTTTTATTATTTAATTATTTACAATTTTTATTTTTTATTTATTATTTTATTATTATTATTTATTATTCTATTATGCTTTTATTATTTTTATTATTTTTATTATTTTTATCATTATTATAATATTATTATTATTGCCCTTCTTATTCTTATCATTATTATTTTATTATTATAAATTATATTAATTATTTTATTATTAATTTATGTATTATTATTATATTTTATTATTATTATTATTATTATTATTATGTATTATTACTCATTATCGATCTATCATTCATATCATTATCATTATTCGATTTCATTATTTATTATTTATTGATTTATTATTTTTTTAGTTTATTATTTATTTCTTTGTTATTTATTATTCTTTCTATACTGTTTATTATTTTTATTATTTATTATTTATTATTTATTATTTAATTATTTATTTTTATTATTTATTATTTTTAGTTTAATTATTTATGAAAATATAATTATTATATTTAGTAGACATGTTTTTTTTATTTCTTTGTTATTTATTTCTTTCTATACTGTAATTAATTTTATTTATTTTTATTATTTTTTATTAAATTTTTATTATTTTTATTATATTATTATTATGTTTATTTGCCTTTTTAGTTATTATTCATTATGTATTATTATTATTATTGATATTATTTATTATTAGTTATATTATATTATTATTATTATGTACTTATTAATTACTTTAAAACAATTAGATATTAAATGATCTTGCATTTATTTTATTATCATCTCTATCAATATGATTATTATTATTTTCTACAATTTATGACCTTACGCTATAAATACCAACTATATATATATATATATATATATATATACTATATAATATATATAATATATATATATATATGATTATTAATATATATATATATATATATAGGTATATATATATATTATATATACTATATATATATATTATATATATATATAGTACTATCAGGGGGTGTGCCTGTGAATTTTTGGGTGGGCTAAGCTGTTTATTTATAATATACTATATATATTTATATAATAATAGTATATATAGTTATATATATATAATACTATATATATTATATACTATATAATATATATAGTACTTATAGTATATAATATAGGTAGTATATAATATTATATTATATATATAATATATATATATAGTTATATTATAATATATATATATAATATATAATATATATATATATTATACTATATTATTATATATATAGTATATTGTATATATATATATAATATATATATAATATATATATATATATTATATAACCAAGGAGATATTGTCCCACACTGGCACGAAGCTGTGAATCTAACTGTATATCATCTATACGAGATGACTCCAAATGTTTTAAAAATGGTAAATCCTAAAAAATGTGATGTGGAATTTTCAATGGTTTATTAATGGCATTCTGAGATTGTCCAGATTACCATAGCAGATTTTGGACCAAACTGTTAGGTAATTAGCACGTAAAGACGGGGTCACAAAAAATAGTCTATTTATTTAACACTTCCCTGCGAAGCCACTTGGTTTCTCTCATAATTGGATTGCTTGGGAATGTCGGAACATATTCTGTCCTTGTCTTTTTAGGTGCTTTTAAGAATTCGGCCATTCGAAGACAGGTAGTCCGGCCACTTTGGTATTAAATTTAATTTATGTGAGACGAAAAAGACGCTTCAATAACTTTCCTTAGCGTAAAACTTTCATCCATTGTATATAAATAATAATCAGCTACTCGCAACTTAGAACACACACACACTATTATATATCATATTTATATATAATATTTTTATCATATATATATTATATATATACTATATAGTTTATATATGGTATAGTCTTAATATATATATATAATATATATATATATATATTATATAATATAGTTATTATATATATATATATATTATATATATATTATATATATATACATTATATATATATTATATATATATTATTATATTATATATATATATAGTATAACTATTTTATAATATTTTATATATATATATATATAGTATATAATATAAGTATATATATATATTATATAATATATATATGTTATATATATATAATATATGTATATATTATATATATAGATATATTTTATATATATATATATATATATATAATATAATATATATTTATATATATATAATATATATATGGTAATAAGTATATATAATAGTATATAATATATATATATTATATATATTTATTATATATATATATAGTATATTATATAATATATATATTATATAATTAAATATATAATATATATATAATATATATATATAGTATTTTATATATATATATTAGGTATATAATATAATATATATATATATATATATGTTATAATATATATATATTAAAATTATTAAAATTATTATATTATATTATATGTATATATATATTATATATAATATATATAGTATATATGTATATATATTTATAATGTATATTTATATTATATTTACATATATAGTAGTTTATAATATATATATATATATATAGTATATATATGATATATCGTGATATAATATTATCATACTATATATATATAATAATATATAATATATTTCACCGACAGTCGGTTAATAGACAGACATTTTCTCTTCGCATAGGTTATAGGGCGCGACAGGGCTAGCAACCCGGTCCTTTCTTTTTGCTTTTATTACTCTTGGACCAGCGTTAGAATCTTATGTGCCTAGAAGCAAGATCCTCTGGAGAGCTCTGGGAGAACGAGTTTTGAGGCCTAACGGAAGAAGATTCTAGTTCTACTGAAAGGGCGAAACCCTCCACCCTGAGAGTGTTTAACTCGCAGAACTGGCGGTCCGGAAACCATTGGCGCCGAGAATGGTTTTCTAGAGTGATCTAGAGGTTAGGTCGTTTCGGGCCAGAAGGAAGAAGATGCTGGTTCAACTGACAGGGCGAAAGCCCTTCCTGTGAGTTGTTATATTAATAGATTATAGATTATTAGATATATATATATATATTAATATAGTATTAATAGCATATAGTATACTATTAATATATATATAATATATAATATATATATATACCCTATATAATATATATTCCATGCGAAAAATTATACAATTATATTGCATATTGATATTTATATTTAATATTTCTTTTTATATTTATTTTATAGTTTATATTTATATTTATATATTTATTTATTGTCAATATTTATATTTATATTTATACTTTATATTTATATATATATATATATATATATATCCTATATATATATATATATATATATAATTATATATTATATAATATACTAAATTATATGTATATAGTATAGTATAGTATATATATTAGTATATATATATAATATATAGTATATAATAACCTCATTAACTTAAATATTTATATTTTTATATTTTGTTAATGTTTCTTTTTATGTTTATTTTTAATTTTAATATTTAATATTTATATTTATATTTATCATTTATATTTATATTCTATATTTATATTTATTATTTATTTATATTTAATATTTATTTTATATGTTATATTTATATTTTATATTTATGTTTTATAATTATATTTATATTTTATATTTAATATTATATATTTATTTTATAATTTATATTATAATTAATATTTTATATGTAGATTTATATTTTTTTATATATATATTATAAATACTTATATTATAATAATTATATATAGTATATGACTATATATATATATATAGTATATATATTTATATATAATATATATATATATATATATATCATAGTATTATATAATATATATACATATAATTATATTATATATAAGTAATATATATATATACTTATATATATAACTTATAATGATATATTTATACATATATATATATTATATTAATATATATTATTATATATATTATTATATATATATATATATACGTTAGTATACTATATATATATATATATATATATTATATATATATATTTATATATATATATATATATTTTCTATATATATTTTTATATATTATTATATTATATATTTATATATATTTTATATTATATTATTTATATATATATTATTTATATATATCTAGATTATATATATAATATATATAATATATATATATATATTATAGTATCTATATATATATATATATAGTATAATATTTATTAAATAGTAGATTTATATATATAGAGTTTATATATAATAATTTTATTATATAATATAAATAAAATATATACATATATTATATATATATATAATATATATATATATATATATATTAATAATATATAGTATATAATATTATATATTATATATATATATATATTATATATATATATCATATATATTATATATAATAACAATAAACAATCACACCAAATCCTAGTAAATCTTAACTGGATGGAAGCTGCAAACTTACCGCTTATATATTCCATTTAAATAGTGAACTTCTGGCAAAAAAGCAAAATTGATTCTTTTATGAGGGGTAAGATGACCGCTTACTTTTCTCTCTCAATTATTTCATTTTTACATAGAAAAAAAATCGCATTTATAAATTCAACTTAAGAAATGATGATATCAATTGCATAAGGTTTGAAGTAATAATTTTTAAAATGTCTATAATTCAAGTTGAAAAATGAAATTACATTTGTTAATCCTAACCTTATAAATAAATAAAATTAATTTCATAATTATAAGAAATATTAATAAAATATATGATCATCAAGTTGCATTAGGTAAGCGGCGCTTACCGTAGCATACCCACTGAATGCACGCCCTTTGATAATATATCTTATATAGTAATATATATATATATATATTTATTATATTTATAATATATATATATATATATACTATTATATATAAGTACTAATATATATATAGTATATACTATATAATATTATATATATATAACTATATATATCGTAGCTAACAAACAATGTTAACAAAGACTTACTTTAATGATTCTGTTATTCATTTTGTTTCTCTTGGAAATTTAAAGATTAATAAAGATAGATCTTCTTTCTGAAATGAATTAAATGGTTTTTTCAAAAAAGACAGCTTTATATTTATAATGTCCCAATGAGCAACCTCCGAACAGTGGCCACTATTGGAAATACACCACAAATTAAAAAAAAAACAGCGTGTGCCCAAAAATTACAAATAACTTGGAAGGGTGAGAAACATATTTTTACCATCAAACCCCTAAACCCAATATTCCCTCAACCAATTAAAATATTTTTTTATTTAGACATTTCAACAAACTTACTGTCAAATGAATATATAGTAGTATATATATTTATACTATATAATATATTTATATCTCTGTCTGTATAGATATAATTATATATATATATTATATATATTATATCTTATATATATTATATATAATAATATAATATATATATTATATATATATATAAAAAAAAAAAAAAAAAAAAAAAAAAGGACATTATAGATAATGTATGTATATATATATATTATTATATATAATAATATAATCGGTGTCGTGCGGGTGACTTAGCGTCATGAGGAAGTCCAATCCGAGCAATATATATATATATATATATATAGTAATATATTATATATAAAATATATATATAACTATTAATATATATATATATATAGATATATCTATAATATATATATATATAGTATACTGTGTGTGTGTGTGTGTGTGTGTGTGTGTTACTTTATTTATATGTTAATTCTATTCTTCTATTTTCTTAATTAAATAAATTTATTACTTGTTGGTAGAATGCACTAGTTTTTATTTCTTTATTTTTCTCAATTTTACGATTTAATGCTAAGCTGGAAATAATATGTAGCTCTTAAATTTCAAAATTTGTAGGCTAAAAATTGGCACTTCACTCATAAGATAGTTTTCAGATATGACTATTTTTTAAAAATAAAGTATTGTTCACTTAATTATTTTTGATTATTAGAAATATATATTAAATTTGAATATTTATTCGAAATTTATTTAATATTATAGCATATAATTATTAAAAGCCCTTGGAAATGAAAAGCCTTTATTGAAATCAAGATTCATCTTCAAAACGCCACAACTCTTCCATTTTCTCTTCTAAATGTAACCCATCTTAAACATGTAACGGGAAGTAGTCAGACATCTATAGGAGCAGCCCTTCATTAGATGGTTAATGGACAGCCAGTACCAATAGATTTCTACAGCAAAAAGCTATCAGAACAATAACGTAAATACTCAACTTTCGACGGTGAACTTCTAGCAGTCTACTATTCTGTTCTTCATTTAAAACAAATGTAGGAAGGAAGGAATATCATCACCTTGTGCACTGATCACGAAACCCATTGTTTCAGGTTTTCTATAGTAGCGAATGAGCAATAAAGAGATCGGACAACAAACGTCATTCTTTCTGTCTAACATAATATGTCTTCAATGACCTACTTAAAGGAGTAGATAATATTGTAGAGGATGCTTTTCCCCAATCTCCTCGGTAACAGTAGATGCCATCGATTTTCCTGCTATCCCTCGATTTCAATCAACAGATCAAGAAACTACCAGTTTTCAGCCTTGTCTTTATTCTTCCACTCTCTACAATGATCTTTAAACTATGGGTGGGATAACGCTAATCAGTGTTTTTCATTCAATAACCTTGTCGTAGCACAATCTTCAGCAATTTTCATGAGGTGTCTCATCCTGGAATAAAAGCTTCTCTTCGTCTCATTAAGACTAGATATTTCTAGCCTAATATGGATCGTGACATCAGAATTTTGGTTTGCTCTCGTCAACAGTGTCAGTTATCAAAAATTCAGCCTCATACTAAGCCATCTATTGCTCCCATGGAAATCCCTTCACAGAGATTTGAAACAGTGCATATCGACATCGATTATGAAGCAGAAAATATCGAGAGATTGTGGGACCCATTACCTCCATCCTTCTTTACCGATACTTCAGCTCCA
Source organism: Trachelipus rathkii (assembly GCA_015478945.1). Lineage (NCBI taxonomy): Eukaryota > Metazoa > Arthropoda > Malacostraca > Isopoda > Trachelipodidae > Trachelipus > Trachelipus rathkii. The sequence goes on along the minus strand of JABUQX010091924.1, from coordinate 18,155 downwards.
ATCCTCAAGCATCTTCTCACTTGCATTGACAAGAACACTTAAGTGGACAGAGGCAATTCCTCTCGTGAATACAACTTCAAAATCTGTCGCATTTACCTTCATGCAATGGATATCAAGATTTGGAATTTCTCTTTATGTAATCTCAGAGGACCTCAGTTTGAAGGAGAATTTTTCACCGAACTATCAAAATTGATTGGATTTCATCGACTCGGACAAGCGTTTATCACGCTTCAGCAAAGGTCAAATCAAAAGATTTCATCGATCTCTGAAGAGTGCTATCATGGCGTGGAGACGAAAAATTGATTATTCTCCTCTCCAGTCATCATGCTAGGTCTACGTTGCATTCCGCGATGACTCGGGATTCTGCTCCGTTTTAAAAGAAATGTCAAATGAAAATTAATTGCCTCTTTGTTTCTTTTAAACACTTAAGGACAGCCAAAAACAGAGTTTCATGCAACGACTTCATGAGAAAATATGTGACTCACATGAGACAACTCGATTTTCGACGGCTACCACCTCTTCATCCCTCCAGTACATCATCATACATTCCTGCAGAACTTCAAAGCTGTTCACATTTCTTTCTTCGAGTCGATCGAATTCGGAAAAGCCTTGAGGCACCTTAATCTGTCTCTTAAAAGGTTCTTCGAAGGATGGATCGAGGACACAAGATTCAACTTCCTGATGGACGTACAGATTTCGTTTCGGTTAGTCGTCTTAAGCCTGCCATAATCCCCTCGACTCCGAAGATGATTCTTCACTCAGTTGTTGATTCGCCTTCACAGACTGTCACTTCATCTACTGAACAATAGGAACAATCTTTAGTGTCTAAGACGTAACCCAGTGAGCAAGTTTTTGTTTTGGTGTTTAATCATTTTTTGGGGAGCGTAGTATTATATAGTTTATTAACTAATATGAAGAAGTGTTTATATAGTGATCAAAATAATTGAATTTAACATAGTGTTTTCTTTAAAAAAAAAATAAGAAAATTGAACTAATATGTAACTTTTTTAATTTGCAATATTCATTTTTTTTATGTTCTACGTTTTAAATCATAAACTATGTTTATATTCTTAATTATATATGATTCAGTGTAATGTATGTATAATATGACCGTTTAGGAAGTATAATGTTAATCTTAATATAACTCTGAATATTGTGAAATTCTCTTGTTTTTGTTCATCTAATATATATAGCAGAAGATTTCCTGCCAAAATTGGCAGTTTTTTCTTTTTCGTGGATGTTCTACAGATATGATCAATTAAGTACTTATATATTATGATGTTTAAAATTATTTCAACTATACATATGTAACAAAATTTTCTGGTATATTAAGATCTCAACATTTTAATAAATATTCTGAAATCCAATATGAGTTAAGTCGTTTAATTTTAAACCTCTTTTATTATGGCTAACAGTTTTGAAACACCCTGAGGCCAAAACATACCTTTTAAAATGTGTGTAAAGGCGACTTACACAGCGAAGACAATCAAGAATAGTAGCTCTATATTTAGGCTTCAACGTCAAACAATCATTACGTATGATAAACAAGAATTCCCATTAAACTGCCTTTGTAGTGAAGAAAGAAGAAGAAAAAATAACTAAAACTACAAACTCAAAATATATAATAATATATATATTATATAATATATATATATAGGAACTATATTTAAGAAATATGATTACATATGTGTATTTGATAAAGTTTCCATTAATATATAATATAATTATTATAGTATAGCTGTGGGAAACCTCTGTTTCTCCTCTCTTGTCATATTTACTTAGGTAATTTACCATATTTATGTATGAAATTTTTTTCTAATATAAAAATTCAAGTAAATTGTAAAATGCAAATATGATTAAAGCCATAAAAAAATAATATCGAAAATTGAATATATGTTAACAAATATCATGATAAAAATGACCTTCGAGTTATACGTTCAAAAACTTAAATATGAAAACATATTTTCATATTTCAAAATGCCTAATACACTTAGAACGGCGAGTTGGGCGATTCTTTTGATTATTGAAACTTTGAATTTTTTATTTTTTAGACCAAATTGCATATAATGAGATTTTTATACAATGAGTAATTATTCCAAGTTACTCCATTAGTAATAGGTTTAGAAGTATATAATTATTATTTCTCGTATATCTTAAATATAATAATAATATATAATATATAGTATATTATATATTATATATTATATATAATATATATATATATATATAATATATAATAATATATATATATTATAATATATAATAATAATATATTATAGTTTTTATATACTGCCTATAATATCTGAGAAGAACTCTAAGTATTATTTCTTTATTAAAAATACTTGAAACTACATTGAGGTTAGAAATATGAGATGAAATATACTTACCATTAAGACGATGATGCAATGTTATTAATGAAAATTGGAATAATTTAGTAGCCTTAAGAAATATATCATGATTTAATTAATAATATAAAAAAAAAAACAACCGTAAAATCAGTTGATTTAAAATATTTGATCTTTTTTGTCCAATCCTGCTCTAGAATCTAGACCTGCGATAAATAAAATTTGTACAGTGTATTATTATTATTATTATTATTATTATTATTATTATTATATATATTGATATTATTATATTATATATTATTATTATTATTATTATTATTATTATTATATCATTATTATCATATTATTATTATTAGATTATTATTATTATGATATATAATTATATATTATTATATTATATTATTAGATTATGATATATTATTATTATTATTATTATTATATTATTAGTAATTATTATTATTATTATTATTATTATACTATATTATTATTCATATATATTATTATTATATTATTATTAACTTTAAAGTAGAAAACTACTACAAAACAAAAATATTAACTAAACGTTAAGCCAAAAAAATTTTAAAATTTTTAAAACAAGATTCCAAATTTTCTACTTAAATGAATTGAATTTTGTGAAAATGTAACTATGCTGTGTAGGAAAAATAAGTTCCTCTCCCTGTGTGGAGTTAAACGGTCATCTCTTATCCTCAAACACGTATACCCGCTTCTGAAAAAAGCATTTTTGAAACTTTGAAGACCCGTAGAACTTTATATAAGCGCTTTTCAGAACCGACTGCAGACCCGGCAGCG
>JABUQX010091924.1:0-12500 GCA_015478945.1 Trachelipus rathkii | reverse complement strand
CACACACACACACACACACCACAACACATCACATCACACCACTACACTACACTAACGATAATCTTTATGCCTCAGCTTTGATGCCTCAAAACTTGCTGCCTCAGCTTTGATGCCTCAACTTTATACCTCAGCTTTGATGCCTCAGCATTGAGCCTCAAATACTTTGATGGCACCTATATTAGGTGCCGTTTCAGCGTATCTGTATGCCGCACGCATTGATGCCCTCAAACCTTGTAAGGGCACCTAATAATTGGCGGTTCACTTGATTGTGCCGAGTCTTTTGACTGGTTCATCTCTTCAGGCCAACTTTGATGATGCCAATTCCGCCTGATAAACTCAGCATTTATTGATAGATTCAGCTCTTATGACCAGATTTATGCATGGTTCATGGACATTTTAGATGGTTTCCAATCCACTCGTAAGGACCTATCTAGGGTTCTATTAGTGTTCTATGAGGATTAGATGTAGGTCAATGCCAATGAGGTGCCAAGTGTAGGTCACATGAGTGCTAAGGTGTCAAGCCACAAGTAGTGCCAAACTGTACAGTGCTCACAGAGTGCCAACTGAGTGCCATTTTTTCAAGCCTTTTCAAGCCTCCCCTGAGCCTAGATAGCCCTAATATGGGTCACCCCTAAGGTTATAAGTATGAGGAATCGATGGTGTATATTACAATCTGCTAGGATGCTTCCTACTATGAGTTAGTCTCTTTCTAACACTTATAGCACGACAGAATACTCATATCTAAAGAGTACACATTTGAGACAGTGACCGCCAACGTTTCAGAGACCGCGTCCGCAGGTCGTGAACCCCGCCGCGGAAAACCTACGCGTGTGCCCGCAGGCGCACCCCACCGCGATCCCGCCCGCGCGTGCTCCCTCAGGCGCAATATTACCTGCGACCCGCCGCCGCGTGCGCCCGCAGCGCAATATTACCGCGCGAACGAAAAAATATATATACTAAGAGTCATTCATTTTTATTTCATTACTTAAACATTTTATTAAAAACATTTTTCGCGATCCTAAAACTGTAACTAATTACAGGACCTATTATATTAATTTAACACAATTATACATATTTGCAAAAATATATGTTCTCAAAAATTCTAATTCTCAAAGTATCGGTAAGTCATTCATTTACTCCATACCTAAACATTTTTTATAAAAACTATTACATACAGCCCTAAAGCTGTAAACAGTTAAATCCAAGAGCTCATGTTTGGATGGGAGGAGAGAGCGAGTGAAATGTGTTACTGCTTTGCTGATTTACTGCTTTAAACTCAATATATTTATTAACATTATTTTCTTTTATATTTTTTTACTTAGATACTTTTAATCTATAAATTTTTAAAAAGTGTATGAGAAGAAAAACCAGAGTGGCTGATATATAATCATTTATTTTACTACAATTATCGAAATTTTATTAAAAACATATACTTTACAGACTTAAATCAGTAAAAACAGTAAAACAAAAGCATGTTACCTAGCAACAAAGGATTAGTATGCTTTTGTTTACTGCTTTACTGCTTTAACTCATAGTTTTATCTGCTTTAACTCATATATTTATAAATATTACATACCTAAAGCGAGAAATCAGTAAATCAATTAGAGATTGTTACCTAGCAACAAAGGATTAGTATGCTTTTGTTTACTGATTTTACTCTATAAAACTCAATGTTTTACTGCTTTTAACTCATATATTTATTAACATTAAATCATACCTTAAAGCAGAATATCAGTAAATCAGTAAAGGTGTTACCTAGCAACAAAGGATTAGTATGCTTTTGTTTTACTGCTTTTACTGCTTTAACCATTATTTTACTGCTTTAACGCAGTATGCTTTATCTGCTTTAACTCATTATATTTATTAACATGTTTTTTATTTGTTTTAATACTTTTTTTTATTATTTTTATTATTTTTGATTATTGTTATTTTATTTTATTTTATTATTTATTATTTATATTTTTTATTATATTTTACTTATTATTATTTATTTTAGATTATTTTTATTATTATTTTATTATATACCTTAGTGTTATTTACTTCATGCCATTGTTATTATTATTTAGCACACACACACACACCACCACACACAACACACACAACATCACACACCCACACACACACCACACCACACCACGCACGCACACGCACGCACGCACGCACCCGCGCACGCACGCACGCACGCATCGCACGCACGCACGCACGCACGCACGCACGCACGCACCGCACGCACGCAAAACGTTATAATTATTAGCTCATCAATTTAAAACTAATTAATTATTTCAAAGTTTTTAAAACTTCTATAATAAATCAATCAGTATCTTTGAACAAAAAGAATTTATTATAACTGTTAATACTTTTGTTTATAAATTTTATTACTATGAAGTTTTAAAAAATTTACTAAAAATTTATAAAATTTATGTTAAAAACTATATATTTTCTATTTACGCTGTGTATTAAACATAGTTGATAAGAGCACACGTGAAAAATTCAGTACCGCTGGGGTTTTATTTATATAAGAATGAAACTCCTCAGCCCGGGATCTTAATTTCCTATTGTATAATGTCTTGTATATGCAATGAATTATACCTGTTTAAGTTGAATCATATATACACTTAGCTGAAAAATAAAACAGCTTTTATTCAGCCTAGAACTTGTACACCGCTTAACAGCCAAAACGCAGTATGATTTTAAAAGATTTGGAAATTCTATAAAAATCACGCCTGCCCAAATATAATTTCACAATCACAGGTAAGCTCAGGATATGAAAAAACATGTTTTTACAAACCTAAAACCAAAAAAACGATAAAATAATTCTCGACCAATCACATACGAGTTCATATAGAGATAAGATTACTCCGCAACTCACCAAGAAAGAAAAAACATTTCCTTCTAACCTCTTAAAGGATCTACCTATCCAGCAGTTCAGTTTAAATATATTTTATAAATAATAATATACAGTGAAAGAATATAGAAGAGGGTCTCTTATTATCAGCGCCCGGTAGTTAGGCGTTCAAATCCAGCCCGGCATTACAAAAAGCTATCCTAAATTTTAGCCCTAACGTAGTTATTTCACCACATTACAGAAAAAGGCAGTTTGAAATATATTTTGACCTGTATCAGCCTAAATCCCCCGGGTACAAAAATGTTATCCACAATTTAGCCTAAAGTAGTATTTTCAACACATTTTAGGTAAAGAGTAAGTTTCGTAAGTTAGTGACGAACGATTATTTGGTTTCCTGGTGAATGCAAAAGTACATAGATAATAATAATAAAAAATCCCAATATAAATTTAAAAAAACTTTTGAAATTTTTGTTAACATGAGCGAATAATATAAATGTAACGGAGGATATAATGTTATAAATAACAAACCTAGAATGATTTATATAAGAATACATTTATGTTAGCAGAGAAGAACTTATTTTTATTTTATACATATACCAGTATTGTATTAAAGATGATGTAAAGTCAATAGAACAAAACGTGGGATAGCTTGGTGTAGAGAGAGCTGCTAGCGGCTTGCCTTACTGATTTACGGATTTATGGTATGTATCATTAATATTAGTTTAATTAAAATTTCATATAATTTTAGTAAATTTATTTAAATTTTATTAGTTATAAAATTTATAAACAAAAAAAGTATTAACAGTTAATAAAAATTCTTTGTTCAAAGATAGATGATGACTATTATAGAAGTTTAAGAAACTTGAAAAATTTCTTTAATTACTTTGGTAATATAAAGTACGTTTTAATTAAACATAAAAATGTTTAATAAATTATTACTCCAGCTCATACAAAAAGAACTTATTGATAGTTTAACAGTGATGTCGTGTTGGTGTGTGTGTGTTGTGTGTGCGTGTGTGTTATGTTGTTGTGTAAGTGTGTTGTGTTGTGTGTCCTTAAATAATAAGTAACCAATACGCATGAAAGTAAATAACATCTAAGTATAATAATAAAAATAATAAAATAAAATAATAATAAAAATAAAATAATAAAAAAATAAAACATTAAATAAAAATAATAAAATAAATAATAAAAAATAAATAAAAAGGATTAAAATAAAAATGAAAAAACAATGAGCTTTAAATATATGAGGATAGTTCTAAAGCAAGAGTTTAAAACAGTAAAACATATCAGTTTAAAGCAGTAAAAGCAGAAAAGCAAAAGTCCTCTAATCCCTTTGTCATAACCACCCTCTATTATATTTACTTGCATTTACCTGCTTTAAGTAGTGTTAATGTTAATAAATATAATGAAGTTAAAGCAGTAAAACATATCAGGTATAGCAGTAAAACAAAAGCATACTAATCCCTTTGTTGCTAGGGTAAACACCTCTATATTTACTGATTCGCCTACGCTTTAAGGCAATGTAATTTGTTAATAAATAGAACGAGTTTAAAGCTAGTTAAATAACACATTGAGTTAATCAGCAGTAAAACAAAAGCATACTAATCCCCTTTGTTGCTAGGTAAGGCTGGTGATTCGATTTACTGATTTATCTGCGTTAAGTATGTTAAAACAAAATTAAATATATGAGTTAAAGCAGTGAAAAATGATAAAGCAGTTAAACAGTAAAGCAGTAAAAACAAAAGCATACTAATGTTAGGCTATAACACCTCTATTGATTACTGATTACTGCTTAAGGTCGTAAAAGTATAGTTATTAAATTATAAGAAACAATTGTAATAAATAAAAAATGATTAAAAATTAGGAGTGAAAATTCTTTCTTTTTTTTCGGACAATTTTTATGAAAAATTTATAAATTTTAAAAGCATTAAAAAAATATATTAAAGAAAATAATTAATGTATAATAAATAATGAATCACAAACCTCAGATGTAAATCAGCAAAGCAGTAACACATTTCACTCGCTCTCTCCTCTTGATGCTTAGTAAACCCTCTACTTATTTACTGTTTTACTGATGTAAGGTATTGGGATAATATATGCTCAATTAAAAAATGGTTATGTATTCATTCAATTTGGACGCTCGCCGGTATATTGAACATGAATATGTTGAATAGCTTTACATGATTATCACAACACTATGAAAATATGTTGTTATAATAATAAAGTAATGGATGTTACTATAAAGCTATTTAGGGATCGAGCCGAAAGGTTTTTAATATAAAAATGTTTAAGTATCTTAATAAAAATATGAATGACTCATAGTATATATATTTTCGTTCGCGCGAATATTCGCGCTGCCACGCACGCGGCGGGCGGGGACGCGAAAATATTGCGCCTGCGGCCGCACGCTGCGGCAGAAACTCGGAAATATTGCGCCGCGCGCACGCGCCGGCGGGAAACGCGGTTCGATGCCTTCTGCCGGAGGGCGCATGCTCGCCCTGGGTGGTCAGCTTATCATCTTATGGGAAGACATTAATATAACTCTGTTCTTTGCATGATAGGTTAGGGCAATTAAGAAAAAAGCTAAGAAAATGCTAACTCATAGTAGGAATAACATCCCAGCAGATTGGTAATTATATCAACCAATCGACCCTCCATGACCTTCGTATAACATATGGTGTTTTGCTTCAATCCATTAGTGTTATTTCTAGATCTAGCGATCGCTAGGAAAAAAAGCAACTTCAACTAGGACGCCATCCTAGCAACTTTGTAAATATCCACACAATCTATTCCTCATTACCTCCTATGACATCAAGGCAGGAGATGCCGAACGACATCAAGGAATTAGAAGCATTACATCAGGGGTTGTAGTATAGCCTATACAAAGAATGAACAACTTCCAAATAAATCTGAGTCATCAAAGATGAACATCAAAAATGAACCGACAAAGATGACTTTCATCACAAGATGAATCATCAACTATAGGTGATATCAAAGATGGAACGTCCACAAAGAGATAGAGTCATCAAAAAGGATGAACCATCAAATGCTGAGGGTATCAAAGTTGAGGCAAACAAATTGAGCCATCAAAGAGAATCAAATTACGAGTGTAGTGAGTTATAGTGTAAGTGTATCTGTGTGGTGGAGTGTAAGGTGTATATGAGCTAGCTTAGTAATATCTAGTTGCGAGTGTAAGTATATAAGTGTTCTATGTGTGTCATGTATGTTAAGTCTAATTGTCTATGGTGAGTAGTGTAAGTGGTCATAAGTTCTTATGCCAAGTAGTGCGGGGCCTGTTTGTAAGCTAAGTTGTAAGTGTGTATAAGTGTCTAAGGCTGCGTGTAGATGTTGTGTATCTGCGTTGAGGATGTGGTAAGCGAAGTGTGAGTGTATCTGTGGGGTGTGCTGCAAGTGGATTGTATCTAGGTAGGGTGTGTGTTAAAGTTAATCATTATAATAATATATTATATATAATATTATATATATATATATATAATATATATTATTATATATATATATATTATATTTAGTTTAATATATATACTATTTACTATATAATATAATAGAAATATATATAATTATTATAGTATATTATATATATATATAGGCTATAAGTTGTTAGAAAAAGACTAACTCATATAGAAGCATACCACCGCAACTGTGGATAATAATACACCAAGCTATTCTCATACCTTATAAACCTAGCCGGCTAGACACCCAAATAGGGCTAGTTCGAGGCTCATGGGAGGCTAGAAAACAGGCTTGAAAAAAAGTCGGCGACTCATTGCGGTCACTATGTGACAACTCATTACCACTTATGTAGCAAACTTCACTTGGCACCATTGGCACTCACTTGGCTACTCATTGGCACTCATTAGCACTCACCTGGCACTCACCCGGCACTCATCTAATACTCATTTGAACACTAATAGAACACTCCTAGACACCCCTTACGGTGATTGGAACCATCAAAAACTGTACTGAACCATCAAAATATACTGCAACCATCAATAATGTGAATCACAAATGAGCATAACGAACAAGATATCACCATCAAAGTAAAATCATTAAAGTTGAGGCAATTCAAAGTTTGAGGCATCAATGCTGCTGGGCTTCAATGCTCAGGCCATCAAAGATTGAGGCATCAAAGTTAGGCATCAAAAGCTAGCATCAATAATATCGAGTGTGTGTGTGATGTGTGCCAAAAAAACCGGGCGGGCCAATATATAATATTATAATATAATATATATATTAAATATATTATATATATAATATAACGTAGCCACGTGTGTGTGTGTAGTGTGTGTGTGTGAGAGAGGGTTGTGTGTGTGTCGGCGATGAACGACGAGTGATAAGTTAGGACAATCCAACAGTCAGTGTACCTACATACCTCATGTTAGCACAGTATCCTACCAAAGGCAATGGCGGTGGCAGTTATCTGGATGAAGCTAAACAAATAATCCCACTAAACCCTCCCACTACCTTTAAGAATGGTACAATTCAGCCCCTGGAACCTTATCAAGGCCGAAAGATTCACAGCCCAAAACCGAAATATCAAGGCCAAAACATCTAAAAAAAGGGGCTAAGCCCCAAAAGCGGGGGCCAAAACAGGTGGGACAGCCACGTACGCACGTTGCGTTCTCAACGTCTGGCGCACAACCCTTCTGTCGAAGGTGTCTAATATCAAGCGTCTCAAAATTGTACCGTAAAATACAAAAGTTGGGCGAAAAAATTTGTGTTCTCAAATTGCCCCCTGAAGACCAAAGCGTTTGCCGAAAAATAGGATCTCCAAAAATAGGGATCCCATAAATTAGCGGTTGGCCAAAAAATTATGGTTGGCCCAAAGAATTTAGATGTGCCAAAAATTAGGTGGTCAAATAAATATACCCCGCGAAACCAAATGGGCTAGGCCGTAAAAATTAGGTCCCAAAATAGGGTTGCCAATAAGAAATAGGTTGGCCAAAAATTAGTGTTGCCAAAAAATTAGGGTTGGCCAAAAATTGGTCTCAAAAATTTGGGTTGCCCAAATTTTAGGGGTAAAAGAGGCTTAGTTCAGTTTGCTCAGGTGGGGTAAAAGAGCTTAGTTCCAATTGGCCCTTGCTACTACATATTATATAGTTATAATATATATATATATAGTATATAATATATAGATATATAATAATATATATATATATATTAATATAATAAATATAGTAATATATAATATAATATATATATATATATATAATATAATACAATAAATACAAAATATAATATAATATTATAGTATTATAATATATACCATCTCCCATGCTAGGCGCTTTCGCCCTGTTCTGTGGACCAGCGCATTTTCTTTCATTCCGGACCCAGAAACTCTTGATCTCTAAAGCACTCTAAGAAAAAACATTCTTTGCGCAATGTTTTCTGATGCAGTCCTTGGGCTATACTTCTCAGGCAGGTTCACCCTTCTCAGTTGTGCAAAAAGCCAATTCTTCTTTCGCATTCTGCTATCAGAAAATCGTTCTTCCCAGAGCTCCCAGAAGTAATTAATGTTCTAGGCGGCATAAGATTCCATATGCTGTCCAGGAGTTCTTCAAACCAAAAAGCAAAGGACCGGTGCTAAGCCCTGCCGCTCTTAGAACTATGCGGAACAGAAAGAAAGTTCTTTCATATGTTTGCCACGGTCTCAAATATCCATTCTTCTTAAATATGGACAAATCAATACTCCACTAAATACTGCAGATAATATCATATACTATATTATTATATAATATACTATAATAATATATAAATATATTAAAATATTATATATATAATATATATATACTATATATATCATATTATATATATATATGTATATATATAATATATATATTATATATATATGGTATATGATATATATATATATATATAATATAATATATATATATAATATATATTTTTTATCTATATTTTTATTTTTATTTATTTATTTGTTTTTATATTTCATTTATTTTTATTTTTTTATTATTTATTTTTATTATTTTTAACATTAATGCTTCTTCAATTTTTATCTATGATTAAATTATGTATTTTTATTTATTGTAAGTTCATTTATTAACAACAACCTTAAAAAACTGAGTCTCTCAGTAGTAAATTTCGCTCCAGGTTAAAGGAAACACATTTGTGAGAAGTGAGCTCTAATATACGGCATTTGGCTGCAGCCTTTACTTTAATACGAGATGGCCCATGAAGTATAAGAACAACACAAAGCAAATATGAAGAGATAATAAAATGCTAGATATAACAAATAGCAGCCTCAAACAAAGCTTGCAAATTATGGTGCACAAAATTTACATTCATATCAGATAGTCAAGCAACTGAGAAAAAGAAGGTCTAAGTCATACAGTTAGAAGAATGTTGAAAAATAGTTCAAATGAGGACATATTAAATGCAACTCTACCATGAAAATTAGAACAGATGAAAATTTGAATAACTGCAGGAGTAAAACTGTCAAGAAAAAATCAATGCCGACAGTAATGAGAAAACAGGTTTAGAAAGAGGCCCTGTGTTCCTGTAATGACTAAATATTTAGCTCTTGTATATATATATATATATATAAATTTACATAAATATGTTATAAAATTTATTATATGTTTATCTAAATCTAGTAGAAATGTATATTTAACCTATATATATATAAATATATAGTATATATAATATAAGATATATATATAATATGCATTTGAGTCTTTGGGGTTCTATTTTTAATACACAAAAGAATAAAATCAAACATCCCCACTAACTTAAAGAAGAAAAACTGACTCCAAAGGACAGTTATACCAGCAAGGAAATCATTCCACTAGAAACATTAAAACTCTTCGTCCATTCACAAGCTAGATCTCCACCAACCACAAACAGACCATACAAAGATAAACAACCTACGCTGATGACATTGCCATTGCGCTACCACACACCAGAAATCTGATACACTGCATCCCTTTCTAAGCCCAACAATATACATGCAACCAAATACAGACAAGGCGCTAACTGACAGTAAGAATGTAATCCACCAAACAAAACCACAATACACTAATCATTAACAATCCGTCAACTCCCACCGCCAATCCGCCAATTATCATTCATACTTTCACATCCCACTAACAAAACAATCCAAAAATTAGAGGGCAGCCCATTAGTTGGCAAACACACGAAAAAACCATAATTGCATCATGAAAACAGGAGATGAAACATCCTAAGAACCATAGCTGAGGCACCGACATCAAAAATAACAAATCTATTATCAATCCACCAAATATACAGAACAATCATCCGGCCCATTTCACTGAGAAATTTATGATAAAATTTCATTTTTGGGTTATCAACCACGGGAAACCCAAAAAAACTCAAAACAACCCAAAACAAAGATTGCTTTAAAACTGGTCTTGAATCCAATCTTTTTTTGAGTTGGAGCGATGGGCTCAGTGGTAAAAGCATCGGATATTGTCCTCATTCCGCCAAAACACCGCGTGTTCAAATCCCAGAGAGGCTAGTAAATTCTTTACATTCCCATTATATGTCTTTTATAACATCTTAATTCTAATTGCCGATTGAATATGCAAAGTTAACATCTAAAATTTAAAGAACGAGCGGATTAGGACAGGCTTGTGACACCTGTGTTGTCACTTGCCTCGGGCTGTTGCTGTAAAACTTGTTCTCTCCTCCTTGTTTGACTTCTGGTTAAGCAGTCGGTATATTGTCTACATCGCAAACACGCGTGTTTCAATCCCAGAGAAGTAGAAATTCCTTTACCTGTGCCTCTATTATATGTTCTTCCTTATAAAACATCTTATTCTCAATGCGATTAATATCAATATACCATATATATATATAATACTAATGATATATATAACTATATAATATAAGTATAATGATATTAATATATGATATATCTATATATATAATATATATAATATATAGATAGATTATATATATTATAATAATTATCATATATATTCATATATATATATACTATATATATATATATATATATATATAATATAATAATAGAGATAATATATAGTTATATATAACGCTATATTAAACCAATTCGTTCCTAAATCGTTTTTGTGACGATGCCACCATTAGCCACAATCCTCTTGTCCGCAATATATATAGTAAATATAATATATATATATAATAATACATATAATATAATAATATATATATTATATTATAATATATATATAGATATATATATATCAAATATATAGTATATATATATATAATATATATATATATCTTCACATACTATATTTAATAATATTTATGTTCATACTTAACCTTTTCCTTAAATTTAATGAACTTTTAAATGTTCAGCTAAAATTTAAAATCTTCATTTTTGAAAAATATTTATTAAACATCATATAGCAATATTATATTATAATACTAATAATAATAATAAATAATAAAATAATAATAAATAATAAATAAATAATAATAGATAATAATAAAATAATAAAATAATAATCAATAATGAAGTAATAATAAAATAAATAATAATAATAATAAAAATTCGTTTCTCGATCTTTTAAACATTTTTTACTAAATAATAATGATCTCGATTTCAAAAAGAAATTTGTACCAGTAAATTTCCTAAGCACCTTTTTAAATAAATCTAAAATTTCAACTCCATCTTAACTATTCATTGGTTCTATTAAATTATACTAATTTTTAAGTTCGAAATAAATTAAAATGGGGTTTTTTACTAAGATGTAAAGTATAAATGTCTGTAGATTTTTCTTTTATCACTCACAAAAAAAAAAAAAAAAAAAAAAAAAATTTCTTTTGAAAATTTATCATTAGCAATTTAGATATAATTAAGGAAAAAAAAAAAGAAAAAAAAATCCTAAACAAAAGATGTTTACAACACATACACACACAAGATATATATATATATTATATATATATATAAATATATAGTAAACAATATATTTATATAATATAATAATATTATAATATATATATATACTATATATATATATATAGTATATATATATATATATATATTAATATATATAATACATATATATCCTATATATAGATATATATATTATTACTCATTTTATTTTCAACGTAATCCATAAAAGCATGTAACACTTATATTCATATGCTTCCTAACTTAATTTTCACTATCCTTCGACTGTGTCAATCAGTAAGCTTACGCAGGATTTTTTTTTCGAGGCTGCGGGGGGGGGGCTGAAACAGATCGCCTTGCCCCTTGGCTACATATTCTACTTGCCCCCTTATCCCGCATGATAAGAATTTTAGGTTTTTTAGGAGGAAATTGAGATTCTTTTAGTCCTTCAATTTCTAGCTGAATAAGCAGCAGGAATCAACTGAGAATAATGGTACCGAGAATAGGAAAGATATAAAAAAAAAATTCAGTTGCTGCCATAGACATATAAATGTTTATTATAAAATATAAAAGATCATTATTTAATTAAAATGTTTTTACTTTGTCTATTTTATAAAGTTGTTAATAACCCTCTGTCCTTTGTGTTTACAAATTCTACTTAAAGTTATATAAATATATAATATATATACTATATAGTATATATATGGTAGTATATATATATATATAAATATATAGATATATATATATAATATAGTATATATATAAATGATATAG
>JABUQX010091923.1:17500-21715 GCA_015478945.1 Trachelipus rathkii | reverse complement strand
GTCTCGGCTCTCGACCCTCCACAAAAAAATTGAACCCGCCAAAGTTGCTGCCCAATATAAAAGCATCACAGCTGTACATGAAAACTTTTAAATAATAGAGGGAAGAAAAGAACAGGCGGTGTTGTCGATGGTACAGTAGGAAAGATTTTCTGTGGCTGATGGAAATAACCAGATTAATATTCAAACTGAGGAAAAACATTTCTGCAAAAGGAACTCAACTCTTTACGTTGCTTTATAAAAATGTGTTCGTAAAAAGGTAACTTAATATATATATTGCATTTAGGTACATTATAAGTCGGAGGATTAGGTGAGTAACAGGAGATCAGAAAATCACTTATATATTTGTAAATTAATTTAGTAGGATAGTAATTATTTTTAAAAAAATTTAAAAGAAAATTGAACTCATTATGCATAAGATCAAAAGTGGAACTGAGCTGATAACCTCTGTATATTAAAGTTTTAATACTATTGCATTTATAAATGAGAGGGACATGGCTGAAGAAATTAAGTCCCAAACCTGAAAAGGTTTTTTTGCGGTAGACACTTACGGTAAATTTTGGAGTCGATTTCTCAATTAACATATCTAAAAATGATAGAGTGCCATCTTCCTCCTCCTCTTTTGTAAAATTAATATTATTCAGTTGTTATTTAAGTAGTCAAAAAATGATACAACTTTGTCTTATTTGAAAAAAAAGTTAAAAAAGTATAATCCATGAAAACGTTTTATAGTGAATTTTTAAATGAGGGGAACAATTTTGTAAGCTAAATTTTCTTCAAAATGGCTTAATTATGAGTTGCAATGTATTTTAGCACTTAGAGGGAACCCCCAATGCAGAGAGTCTAAATCTTATATAAAGTATCTATTTAAAAAGAAAAAAAATATCTTGGATAGCCAATGAGGCATTTTTTTAAAACCGGCAATTTAAAAACCAGTGAAAGGTGGTTCTGTTGAAAAATATTTCACCTCAAGAAAGGAACTTCTTATCGCATCTTTCCGAAATTATTTGTTATAAGAGCTTCCAAGTGTCCAAACTCGTCATAATAATAGTTATTTACATCCAATTTTATTTAACCGAGATTTTGAAATTGTAGGAGTTTTTTACCTTATAAATCCCGTTACTGGCCAAATTGTAGGTTAAACGAGTTGGACTAAACTACCCCGGCTACTTTATAGTTGATGGTGTATTAAAGCTGCTAAAATGCTGTCCAATTGCGGACATTTCTTTTGGAAATTTAGGAAGCCCGTTAAAAGATTCCCAAGGAGGAGCCAATGAAACGGGAAAATCGTTTTAAATAACTGTTTATTCTTCAACTTGTTAATTTCCAGTTTTTGTAAAAAGTAACCCGAAGTGTGTTTGAGAACTTTTTTGTTGCCCGTCCAAAATGAAAAACATATAAAATACGGATACCTCTAAATATACATTCAGAACATGCACCGCATTAGTTTTTCAGGCGTATAAATAATAATCAAACTTCTCTTCTAAACAATGGCAACTAGGAGAAAAACGACTTTTTAAGTTAGTTTTAAACTTTTTTCTGCTAGGCCAGTTTATTTCGGGTATTAGACTTTAAAGTATTTGGTGCTTTGAAGGGAGACTAATTTGATTACTAATCAAAGCAATAAACCTATTAATGAATTTGAAAGCGAATTGCCATTTCAGATAACTCCTTGCGATTTGATTATAATCTATTTTAAGATTCAACCCGTCTAAAGATTATTTTTCAATACCTACATATCGAAGCTACAATTAGTATTCAAATCCCTTAAAAAAAAGGGAACTCAATCTCTATGTAATTTTTTGGTAATCGCGACAAAGTTTCAGGGGGAACCTCTCCAGTTTAATAAGGATGAACATGGTTCCCATACAGAGGATTCAACTATAGTGTATGAAGATCCCCATTTAGAAGGACTGTTTCACCCGAGGTTTTTGAATAAGACCCCTTCTGGACGCATTGTCAAAACCCCAATTTAAAGAAAATTATTTTTAAACGTAAAACTTTTTATAAAAAACTTGATAAAAATAAAGCAAAACAGTATTTTTAACCAAAATTTACCTTCCCATGGCTTCCCCCCTTTGTAATTACTTTTACGGCTCCCTTAAAAATTCCACAAAAAAGAAAAAATTCCCCATTTTCGACCCCAATTCCTTTACAGCTAATACACCAAAAAACTAAAAACTAACGAAAAATACTTAGTCCCACTCTTAACTCCATTTGCCAAGTAACCGATTTCCATTAAAGTTAAAAAAAACTCCCACCAAATTCCCAAAAATACCTGTTACTAAACATTTTGATAGGAAATTAAATATTATTTATGACGAGTTTGACATTGAATCCTTATACCACAAAATTATCCCCGGTAAAGATCGATGTAGAGTTTCCTTCTTGAAGATAATTTTTTCCCAACAGAAACCCCACCTTTCATGTTAATAAAGCGCAAATTAAAACTTTGCTTACATTGTGCTACCGCGTAAGATACTTTTTTCTTTTTTAATATACTTATTTCAGCCAAAATAACTCTCGGCAAGGTTTCCCCCCTCCCCTAACTTGCTAACATTGGCCCCAAACTCTATACTTAAGACCCATTTGCAAAAAAATTTGGCTACAAAATTGTCCCCCTCATTTAAACCAATTCACTATAAACGTTTCATGGAAATTTTACTTTTTTTTACTTTTCATAATAGAAGACAAAATAGTTGTACCATTTTTGACTTACTTAAATAACAACTGAATAATATTAATTTAACAAAAAGAGGAGGGAAGATGGCACTCATTCATTTTTAGATATGTTAATTGAGAAATCGACTCCAAAATTTACCGTAAGTTGTCTACCGCAAAAAAAACCTTTTCAGGTTTGGGACTTAATTTCTTCTTCAGCCATGTCCCTCTCATTTATAAATGCAATAGTATTAAAACTTAATATTACAGAGTTAATCAGCTCCAGTTCCACTTTTTATCTTATGCATAATAGTTCAATTTTCTTTTTAAATTTTGGTAATAAGCTTTAAAAAGACATTTAATTTACAAAAGTATAAAAATATTTCTCCTGTTACTCACCTAATCCTCCGACTTATAATGTACCTAAATGCAATATATATATATTAATACCTTTTTACGAACAATGGTTTTATAAAGCAAACGTAAAGAGTTCAGTTCCCTTTTGCAGAAATTTTATCCGTTGAATATTGATGGGGTATTCACTTCCAAAAGAAAAATGTGTTCCTAATTTCACCATAAAGACCACACGCCTGCATCTCTTCGTTCCTCTATTATTTATAAGTTTTCATGTAACAGCTGTGATGCTGTTTATATTGGCAGCACTTTGCGTCAATTTTTTTGTGAGGATCGATGAGCACAAAGGTGTCTCCACCCGTACAAAAACTTTCTTGAGTTCACCAGCTTTTCTTCCATCAATCAGAAATCATTCCCATTCTTCAACACAACTTAACTATAAACAATTTCGATTAAATAACCCCAAACAAATTTCAACAAACCAACCCTACATATTTTAGAAAACACTATTCATTCCATAAAAATAAACCCTCCCCTAAAATAGTGATCTGTCGTTTCAAGCTGCAAAACTGTTTTGAACTACTTCGTCTGTTGAAAGCGATCTTGTCACTTGCTTTCCTACTTAGATGAAATTGCTTGCTAAAATATCCCCTATACAATCGGAAGTTTTGCTTTCTTGTTCCTTGAAAACACTTCTTGCTCCTGTTAATTTAAAAAACTTAGTTGCTTTTTAGGGTTACCTAACAATTTGATTAAATCTCAAAACTTTATAAACTGTTTAATTTTGTTTATAGATCCGGCATTAAATATTTGGAAAGCGAACGTCCAAGATGGCTAAAAATAAAAAATCTAGGTTTTGTAAATGGGATTAAAATTATTTTGTTTTTGACTGGTTTTATAGTTTTTGAACTAATATTTTCCAAAAACAAATTGTTTAAATTTTAAATTTTTTTTTAGTGATTTGAATTTTCAAATAAATTGTACATTTCGAATTTTATTATTATTATTTATATTATATTTCTAAATAAAACTTCCTCATTATTAAAAAAATATATTTTTCCGAAACGTTGTTTATAATTTTGATTAAAGATGTCTATATGGAGGGCTCTAGTGTTGCTTTTCCTATTAAAACTAAAATTCCAGCTCAATAGAAACTGGATCAACCACTATAATTATAGTATAAAATAACTATATATAAATACA
>JABUQX010091923.1:0-12500 GCA_015478945.1 Trachelipus rathkii | reverse complement strand
AATATATATATATATATAATATATATAATATATATATATATATATATATAGATATATATATATATATATATATATATAATAATATATATATCAAACATCCACATCCGCATCCTCATCGTATCCCGATGATTAAAATCAAACATTCCGCATCCGACATCGCCGGATCGCAAAAAAACGATCCCTTACTTCAATAAACATATTTTTCTAACTATGAATAAAATATATATATATATATATATATATATATATATATATATATATATATATATATATATACACATATACATATATACACATACATACACATACATATATATATTCCTGTTTTCTGATTTGGGTTGGTAAGCCTGTTTTTATCTTCAACTGTGACTCCCAACTTATTGACTGCTGTTCATAAATTCAAGCAAATCCATTCAAATTAATCGGAAGAGTTAAGAAAAACAAAATAACAGATTTTCTAAATGTAATTTACAATAAATAAAGTTTCAACTCCTTTTAAATATCTGTTTTTCACTTATTTATAAATTCCTAAACTAATTTATACAACCTGACAGCTATTTGATAAATACAGCCCTAGCTACCTAACTAAATACTTATTAAACAATAAATTATAAAACTTTGTCACAATCGTTATTTCTTATCCTTGTCACGTGATTATTCAGCCTCGAGATGCCACTGGTAACTACTTTTTCAATCCCTTGGAAGATAATAGTCTAATGGGAGAAAAGAACAAGCATTAAAACCTGATGCACCGAAATTGTTGATCATTAAATAAATAGTTATTTAAACTGTTAACTTTTAACACTGTTTAACTTTTTACTGTGAAAGTCACAAAACTCGAGAGTCAAATTCTTGCCAAGTATCACTTATTTTTACAAACTGTTCAACTTCTGAACCATACATGTGCGTCGCCAGCTTCCAAGCTAGGGGGGGGCAGCTTAAAATTTTATAAAGCTTTTATATATATATATATATATATATATATAAATATATATATAAAATATATATAATTATATATATATAAAGATATATATATATAATAATATATATATATAACTAATACTATATATATATAATAATTATATATTATTTTATATATATAATAAATAATATAATATAGTATATATATATATATATATATATATATAATATTATTATAATATATATAAATATATATAAATATATAATATTGTATATATATATATATAATATAATTATAATATATATATTAAGAAAGAAGACATAAAAAACTTAGTAAACTTATGGAAATTAAAATGATTATTTATTTGTGTTAAAAAAATATGTTCTTTAAACAATAGAAATCATATTTACAATATCAATGATGAAAATTTAATAAATCTGGAAGTGAAAAACTTATATTCATTAAAAATATTTCCTTGAATTGAATTCAAATTTACCTTAATTTTTGTTGAATTAAAAAATAAATATCATTGTCATACACGGGTTATATTGTACATAAATCTACTCATCATGGCCAGCCCGTTTAACCTGTCGTCTTTTCCATAGTACTTCGCATCCAATTCTGAATCCTTCGCAAATACTGAAAGAGCGCATCTCGCTTTACTAGTTTCGTGCCCATGGGTTGCAGTAGCTATCATCAAGCCTTTTGTTCGCGAACGGAAAGAAAGGTTCAATCTCCTTTAAGACTGAGACAACCCATGATCTTAGTTCTCACTACTCAGTTTCTTGTCCTTCAAAATTTTGAGCAGAGTTACTTGAAGCATGTAGCATGTGTATCAACGTGCTAAAAACTATAAATGAAGCTGCTTTTCCTTATCATCATTTTATGAGTAGCATGTGAAAGATGTAGATATTTCAATGCATAAGCAAAGTGTATTGTCCAAGTAGAAGAAACCCCTAAATTCCCAAAGAAGAGGTATAGAATCCAAAACCGGAGTATTAAAGGACCTTCTCCATAACTCCTGATTGTTGATGGATGATTGCTGCTTGCTGCGCCTACCAAATATCTGTGGTATATTCAGATCAAGTCCCAGTTGCTCCGCGATTTGATTAGCTTCTTTTAAAACTTCATCGGTGTTTTTCTTCATCTTCCCGATGCTCCTAAACCATTTTCACAAATATTTGAATTGTTCTGTGGTTTTACATATCCAAAGTCTTGGATGGAGGAGCATTTACAACTGGCTCTAACATCGCAGAGTACTTCGCATCAATATCATAGCCATGATGAATAACGACCTTATATGCGCTCGAAATGCAACTGAAAAACCAATTTTCTGGCTATTTCCTTCAATGAAGGATTTTTAATGCTTGCATCATTCGTACAAAGTGCTCCTTTAAACACTCTGATGCACGTGTGTCAGACCAATCTGTTCTGGCATTCAGCTGCGATTTTGAACATTAATTTTCTTCTTCAAACACTCGCGAAAAAACTTATAACGTTCCTTATAAGTTCCCACAGTAGTGCTGATATTGCGTGGAGTGTGTTTCAAAATCCATTTACCTACTAGTTTCTTTTTTGTGTTGAAAAGCAATGGAAGAACAATGTTTTTTTTATACTTTTCCCGCAATATTGCTTTTGAAACTCCTTCTTCCAAGACAATCGATAGAACAATACCATCCGAAACCCACCACCAATATTTCTCGGATCAGTTTCTTCCGTAGTGACAAAATCGTCAATTGCTTTTCGCAATGCTTTGTCTGTGTCCAGACGCTTTTACAGTTTTACCCCAAACACCAATAAAATTCCGTCTCTACCTTCATCGAACGCTTTTTTCCGACAATAGCAGCAACCCTATGAATAAATTAAAAGTTCCTTTCAGAAATATCACCAAACGGTTTCATCTGCCCTAGTAACATACCGCGCACGCTTTCTCTTTAATTAATACGACTGCTTTCCTTACACTTAATAGTTCATACCACAAATAGATAAATGATTCTCATTCTGAAAATCCTTAATCGGTTGTAATGTTGACATCTTTTCCCTTCCTTTTCAAAATGTTTTCAATAACTGATCTCCCGCCATCTATTGGCAAGAGCGAGCACAAAATCCTTTTGCAAACTACACTTCCTCTCATCAATTGATTGTTACCCCAAACGTAAATCGTAACGTACCCCAAAACAAATGTCAACAACAATGAAGATATTGAGGAAAAATTTTTTTTTTAATTCTTCTATTGATTTCATAGAATGCTGTTAATTTGGCGATGTCTATCCGACACGTCCTGTAGAACAACTTTCAGCTTCAACATCATTTTATGCCACTCTGTGTTGGTATGTCCCTTACAAACCGCTTCATGAAACAATCTTAATTGTTAATGAAAGTCTATTATTAATAACTTATTTCAATAACACAACTTAATTTGGTGGAAATAAAAAACAAAACTTGCAAAATGCTCCCTTTAGTCGCCTGAATATGTCAGCCAAGGTGAACATGTCTCCAACCATTCCTAATTGAATTTCCTCTTTAAATGGGTAGCATCGTCCAAAAAATATATCTTAGGCGATGGAAGTCCAACACTCCTTTCCAGAACTTTTTTTTTTCCAGTCCCCCGAAATCATAGATAATGCCAACTTACTACCCCAATTTCATTTTCGTGACATCTACTGAACGCAAAAGCTCGAAATCGGACCCATATCTGACTCGTCGATGCTGGCACTGGGTGTGCTTCTTCCCATTCATCAAAAATATTGCCTAATCAGGAGGACTTCCTCTTGTGTATCTAGTGACTATCGTATCTTTCTTACTTTTCAACCGCTTACCATTCCCATTTTATCCGATTTCTTCCTTTTCAACAAACTATATAATATATATATATATATATATAAATATAATATATAATATAATATATATATATATAATAAATACTATATATATATTATAATATATATATATATAGTTCTACTACTGTAAATCTCTCCCACATATGGTCATAGGCCTAATAAACTTTACTAACATCAAAAAAGTTTAACAGAAAAAAATTAAAGATAGCAAACTATGTTGAAAACCACTATTTCTGTGGTTGTAATGAAAAATAGTTTTTAAAATGAAGCTAACCTAATATGGACAAGTGATCATGTGTTACAAAATTCCTACTTTAAGAAGTAAATAAATACAAAATTTTATAAATTTAAAGTAACTACTACAATGAAATCTCCTAATATTCCATTATCTGATGAAATTCTGAAACTATAAACTTCTACACGACGGTGTTAATTTTAGATGGGCGTCACGATGATAATTCCAATTCTACTTTTTGAACCCCTTAAACACTTAAATAAAGAATTGAAGAAAAAAATTGAACACAAAATCTAAGTATTCTGTATACATATCAACCAATTAAAAAAAATTCGCTAATCGAAATCTGAAAGTCTGATCCACGGATAGAAGGCATAAAAACATGAGTGAAGAAACCTCGTATCAGCAAGAAAATGTAAGGAAAATGAGCGATATGCAAACTAGCCTTCGCCATATACTTTATATAATAGTATATTATATAAAATATATTATATTAATATACTATATATATATATATATATATATATATATATATATATATAATATATATATACATTAAATATATATATATATATATTATATTAGTAAAACTACTAACGCCACCCGGAAACAGACGTTTGATCAAAAAAAATTCGCAAAAGACTCTATAAGAGTAAACACTTCCAGGGGCAGCTGCCCCCCCCCTTATCCCCCCCCCTACCGACGCCCATGAACCATATTAAAGCTTTAAACTGCATTCCAGCAATAATTTCAAACTTGATATATAAGAAACAACTAATACTTACAGGTTATTCCGTAGTAAGCTGCCGTGAAAACCTTATTAGTTACTGAGACAATTTGTACTGATCCTTTATTTAAGCCGAACTCAAGGCATCATTTCGACTCCTATCACAAGAGGACAATACTATTATGGGATTCCTGTTCACCGTAACCTTTGACTGCTGAATTCCTGGGAAATATCCTCATCTATCCATTCTAGTATTAATTTACAACGTCAAAGTAGCCAAACATTGATTATTCAGTTTAATCTGGTCCTAGTTCAGAGTTCTGCCATTCCAACTCAATTTGCCCCAAAGGCTAGGCCGTCCAAGACTAGGTTTTGTCATTCCCAGCTCACGCTTGTCCCAAACTAGTTTGTCCCAAGGCTAGGCTTGTCCCATGGCTAGGTTTATCATTCCAGCTCAAGCTTGTCCCAAACTAGGTCCCTATAAACAATAAATTTATCATTAATAATTCCTACACGAAAACTCATATTTAAAACAACTAGTAACAATAATTATAATTATTCTAACCTAAATTCTAAACGGGGCCTCTTCTCACTCCTTGAACCTTGTTATTCCCCCCGTGTTCTTAGTACAGTCCGTTCCCATCCCTGTTCTGAGAAATCTAATTGACAAAAATCTAATTCAATCGTTGTCAATTTCCTAGAAAACTTTTTAAACTAGAACCAATCTTTTCAGGTTGTCTTTCCTTTTCAACAAATATATAAATATATATAATATATATAATATAAATATATATTATATATAGTATATATATAGTATATACTATAATAATATATATAATAATATATATATATATATAACTATATAATATATATAATAATATAAATTATAATTCCCGAAAGTAGCGTGAATAGCTTTGGTTCACACTTGGGTATAATAGTTAGTCGGAGTATGAATAAAAAGAGAAATAAGTTGCGAAAAAATTCAAAATGCACAAATGAATTATGAAGTCTTCACCCCCCTAACCCCATTTTTAGGTTACAGTAACCAAGGTCTCAAACTTGAGAACTTTTACATTTTTTAGTAAATGAATAATGTTGAAATTCAAAAGGGCGAGTAGGCCAATTTATAAAGAGTACTTTACTCCTGTAATTTTTTAAACAGAGCTTTTGAATTTTAGTGCCAATAATAATTTCTCTATCTATGAAAGCAAAAGTGTTAATAAATTTAATTTTATATATATAAAGATTAATAAATTATTATTTATTTATAAATAATAAAAAAATGATGGCAAATAATCACGACTCCCTCAACCACAATTTCAGACCAACACTCGCGAATACAATCATTTGTACCTATTATAAATACTGGCCACAAAGTGGCAGATGGAGTAAAACTGGAAAGAAGAAAGTACCACAGCGAACTAGCGGAGTATACTTAATGTCATGACAAAACTCGCCATCGCCCTGCAGCGAAATCTTTATCTAGTTGCTGCTAAAACAGCAGCATCCCCTTGGCTACCGAGGCGTCGCAAAGTGGTTGTACGCGAGTGGGTTAACTTCCTCGAGCACCTGCCACTGCCAGAGCGCAGAACCTACGTAGGATTCAGGATAAATTCACTAAACATCACACTCAAAAAAGATTAGAGGGATCAATTTGGCCTTTCGGTCGACCCTCTCAAAAAGTTCCACGTCTATATATATTATATATATATTATTATATTAAATATTATATTATAATAAATATCTACGTGAGAAGTTATATAGATTGAGGTGATAGTAGTAAATGACTCATAAACGAATAACATGTATACCCACGTAATAGTATATATAATATATGTAACTATGTCATCTTATTCATAGCAATTTTATTTAACGAATCAGTAAAGAAATTAGTTCTAAATAATAAAGAAAAACAATGTAAGCTAGTAGATATGTATACTATTATTATTATTTTTTTTTATAATAAAAATAGAAAAAGGTTTTCATAAAATGATTGAAAAGCAGGGATAGATTGAGTTTTGCTGTGTAATGAGGGGTAGGTTAAGAACTTATTCATAGTCTCCAAATGTTAATGTCTTATGCGTAGTTCCAAATGTTAGTATCTATTGTAAATGTTAGATATGTTAGGTTATGTTTAATTTCTGCAACGTTTTGTTAGATATTACTATGACAATGTGAAATTAACGCTGATTTGTTAGAGAAATGATAAGTTTCGTAAGATATTACTGTGTTAACTGCTGATGTTGTGTTAGAAAAGTGGACTTAGGTTAAGTTTTTGTTGAGTAATGTTAGGTTCACTCGAGAATTTTGCTAATGTCTACGTTTATTCATAGTTCAAAATGACGTTATATTTGATGTGAGTGGCGTTTTGGTGAAGGTAGTATCAATTCATAGGTCAGGATGGGGTGTCTTTGTTAGATTGGTCAGTTTGTTAAGGGGTTTTGTTAGATAATACTGCTTTAGCTGTTTCTGATATGTTGGAAGAGTAGGGATACGTTGAGTTTTGTATGTTCTGTTAGCTTACTTTACCTTGATAAGTAGGGAACCTTGTGAATGTTAGCAGATTATTCATACGTGACGTATGTTAGGTTTGTCGTTGTATATTAATTTCTTAGTTCCACCCATATCCGTAGCTTTATTGATGGGAAAAACTTTGTTACCTTAGCATATATCCGTTGGTTGTATAATAATTAGGTAAAGTTATGATAAATTTTGTTAAATATTTACTATGTTAAAGGTAAAAAAATAACAAATGATATGTTACAGCTATGATTGAAAAAGTGTGAATAGGAAACGTCGTTTTATTGTAATGTTAGTTACTTTACTGTTGTTAAGCATAGAACTTTGTTA
Source organism: Trachelipus rathkii (assembly GCA_015478945.1). Classification (NCBI taxonomy): domain Eukaryota; kingdom Metazoa; phylum Arthropoda; class Malacostraca; order Isopoda; family Trachelipodidae; genus Trachelipus; species Trachelipus rathkii. The sequence continues at coordinate 4,926 of JABUQX010091923.1, read as the reverse complement.
ATGTCTGTTTATTCGTGCGTAAGGCATGTTAGGTTTGTCGTTTTACATTTATATTCTTAGTTCAGGTTATGATTTGTAGCTTTATTGATGTTAAAACTTGTTACGTTAGCATATATTTGTAGGTCAGCTATTAAAGAACTTATTTTTATGTTATATTATCCAAAATGATACTCGAATATGACTTGAATCAATAATCAATAGAGTGGGTGGGGAAGGGAGTGGAGGGGCTGGTGATTTTGATTTACTGCTTTTAAATCAGTAAACTATAGTTCACTTTACCATGATATTTTTATTCAAAGAGCTTTTATGTTTTGTTTGGATAAAACTTTTGTTATTTTATGTTATGTTTGGATAAAACTTGTTTATGTTTTGCAATTATTCGTTGGGTTTATGATATTTAGGTATAAGGTTATGAGAAATTTTTGCTAAATATTACTATATTAAAGTTAAAAACTTTGTTACGATAGCATATATCGCTGGTCCAGTATTGATTAATTAGCAGGATTATGATGAACTTTGGTTAAATATTACCGTGCTTAATGTAAAATCAACATTTATATGTGAGAATTATGCTTGAAAAAAAGTTAGAATACGCTACTTTTTTGTTACGCTGTGTTAGTTACTTTACTGTTATTAAGTACGAAACTTTGTTAATGTTGACGGTTTATATCGGGCGTAAGTGTGTTAGGTTTGTCTTGTATATTATATTGCTTAGTTCAGGTTATGCTATTTAGCTTTATTAATGCTGAAAACTTTGTTACGGCTAGCATACTTGTTATACATTGTTAGTTTATATAAAGAAAACTTATTGTTTATGCTATGTGATCCGTAGGTGAGAACCTATTTCATAGCTTCCCAAGTGTTAATGTCTTATGGCGTAGTTCCAAAATGTTAGTATCTATTGTAGGTTTTCCTCCATTGTAAGTGTTAGATATGTTAGGTTATGTAAAGTTCTCTTACGTTTTGTTAAATATTACTATGACAATTTGAAATTAACACTGATTTGTTAGAGAAATGATAAGTTTCGTAAGATATTACTGTGTTAACTGCTGATGTTGTGCTAGAAACGTGGGCTTAGGTTACGCTTTTGCTGAGTAATGTTAGGTTCACCCGAGAATTTTGTTAATGTCTACGTTTATTTCGTAGTTCAAAATGACGTTTATATATGATGTTGAGTGGCGTTTTTGATGAATGTACTAATCAATCATAGTTCAAGATGGGGGTATCTTTGATAGATTGGTCACTTTGTTAAGGGATTTTTGTTAGATAATACTGGTTTAGCTGTTGCTGATATGTTGGAAAAATAGGGATACATTGAGTTTTGTATGTCCTGTTAGCTACTTTGCCTTTGATAAGTAGGAAACTTTGTGAATGTTAGCAGATTATTTATACGTGAGGTATGTTAGGTTTGTCGTTGTATATTATATTCTTAGTTCAGGTTATGAGTCCAGTTTTATTGATTGTGAAAAAAGGTTGTTACTTAGCATCTATTCGTTGGAATTCCAAACAGCCATGTGTTATAGGTAACGTTATGATAAATTTTCTAAATATTACTATGTTATGTAAAAAACGTTGGTTACGGTTAGCATATATTCGTTGAGTCTGATGATAATTAGACCAATTGTTATATTAAATTTTGTTAAATTACCGTTAAAAAATTACATTGTTATGTTTAGAGAATATTGCTTGACAATGTGGGAATAAGTTATCGATTTTTGAGCTATGTAGTAATATATGTGGTGTTAAGTATGGGGAACTTGTTAATGTTTACCAGTTATATTCTTGCTTAAGGTGTGTTAGGTTTGTCGTTGTGCATTATATTCTTAGTTCAGGTGATGCCATGTAAACTTTATTAATGTGAAAACTTTGTAACGTTAGCATATATTCGTTGGTCAATGTATAAAGAAACTTGATTTATGTTTATCGAAATGATAACCTGAAATGTTGACATGCAACAATAGATTCAATGGATCAATAGATCATAGATGGGTATGAGGGTACTGGGTAGGGTGTTTTGGTTTATTGATTTACTGATTTATTTTTATTTTATTTTTTTTACATGATACCACCACTCACAGGCAATGCCCTTTTCAAAAGGAGGGGGCAAAAAAAAAAAAAAAATATAATAAATAAATAAATAAAGAAAATTACTAAGAAAAATAAAATGTAAAATAAATGGAAAAAGTAAACCCACCCTGCCCCTTGCCTAACGCAATTCCTCAGGTGTTCAGCAGACGCGGGACTTAAATAGAGGAAGATTAAATATTGCGGGTAAATTAAAAAAGAAGGCAAGGAGTTCCACAAAACAGATGTGGCGGAAAGAAGGAGGTACCATAACGAGTGATCTTGAGTCTCCAATATTCAACACAATTTTCAGAGAGACAAGGCACCTCTGTATACGGGGCGACGCAGTTGCGTGAGGGGGAATTGCGAGAGGTCAATTCTTCACGAGCACCTGCCGTGTAATACCTATAGAAAAGAGAAAGGGCACCTACGTCACGACGCAGAGAAAGAGGGTCAAGGGAGTCAGAAAGTATGGGACAGTTATAAGCCTCTTAGCCTTAGCTTCAACTCTCTCCAAAAGGAGGGTGGAACCGGATCCACCCCAAAATGTGGGAACAGTATTCACAGGGTCGAATAAGACCTTTGATATAACTGGAGTATCTGCAGGCAGATATAAAAAAATTTCAACGACAATCTACAGAAATTCCCAAACTTTTTTGAGGCCATTTTAGCAACCGATGTGATGTGAGGTCCCAAGGACAATTCACTATTTAATGTTTAGTCCTAGAATTGGTTTAATTGTTAACGGAGTAAGGACATTAGAGGCCCATCAAAGCGGATAGGTAAGTTGGGAGTATTTTAGAGAGGAGATAGAATAAGTTGAGTTTTCAGAGTTGAACTTCACAAGATTATTGGTTACCCCACTGAGAAATTCCGACCAAATCGGCAAGAATTGAATCGGAAAGCTGTAGACGAGAGGCAACTCTAGATACAAACGAGGGAGCACAATTAAAATGAGTGGAAGAATGGAGAGTTGATCATCGGCATAAGACACTAACAGGGAGAAGTGCACTAAGGAAGATCGTGATGAAAAAGTAGAACAAAGTTGAGATAAAACAGAACCCTGAGAACCCACAATTAATAAGAAGGAGGAAGAGGTTGCTCCATCAACAAGAGCTGAAAATATGACTTAATCAATAGATCAATAGATCAATAGATCAACAGATCATGGAGGGGTGGGGAAGGGTAGGGTGGGTGTTTTAATTTACTGATTTACTGCTTTAGGGTATGTAAAACATAACATTTTAGTAAAATATGACTTGAAATCAATAGATCAATTAGATCACGGAGGGGTGGAGAGGGTAGGGTGGGGTTTGATTTACTGATTTACGATTTACTGCTTTAGGGTATGTTAAAAACGCAATTAATAACGTTATAAAAATTAAAAAAATAAAATTTTAGTAAAAATTATATTTTTAAACAATAAATTAATTTAATAAAAAATTAATTAAAAATTTGGAAAATAATAAAAAAAATTATTGAAAACAAAAATTAAATGTAAATTGAAAACATAAAATAAAAAGAGCAAACAATTTATGTAACAAGGCGAGAGTGCAAGTGCTCCACACCGGTTTCTATTGCATACTGAATCCTTCTCAGACTCTTTCCTCCATCCTTCCTTCCTCCATCTTCTTCTGTTTTGCGCTCCGTGCATTTCTTCAAGGGACACATCCCCCTCTGTGGGGTCCCCAGATACCCTTTACGAACTTATAACCCTCGTATTCGAGTTCTACGACCTTATGAACATATTTTTTGATACTAATTGTATTATTATACAAACATTTACTAACTCGGCACCGCACCGGCCAGCACCAGTGCCGTGTCAACTCCGACTACTCCTATAACCAGGCTCCTTCTCCGGACTCTTTCCTTCCTCTGACCTCGACTATCGTCCTTTCTCCACTTCTCTATGCATTTCCGTTTCATTTCTTCGGACCCACCATCGGGGGGTCACCCAAACACCCCTCACGATCTTGAAACCATCATATTCGAGATTGTATCATTACACCAAATATTTATCTAACTCAGCACCCGCACCAGCCAGCACCGGTGCCGATGCCAACTTCCTCTGATTCCGATTCCGACTCTCCAGAAATACGACTTCTGAATCATTTCTCCTAAATAATCCTTCTATGACATTTCAATTTTTATGGGGGGCAGCAACCCCCTACAGGGGGCGCTCGATTACGTAATCTCGTCGTAGACGAGATTACGTCACCACCTAGAACCCCACCAAATTTTAGCCCGATATGATAAGCCTAACCCTATATATATATGTATATATATATATATATATATATATATATATATATTATATATATATATATATATATATATATATATAATATTATTAGGTTATATATAATTATAGTATATATTACTATATATTATATATATTATATAATATAACAAAAAAATATATATATATATATATTATATATATACATAATAATAATAAATAATATATATATTAAAATAATAGATATGATAGAATTAATAATAATAATAATGAATAATAATAATAATAATATAATTAATACACCGTCAGTCGGTTGGTCAATCACCCATCGCGGTCTGTCGGTCGCTCTCTCCAATCTGTCTAACCCGTGGTAGATATATATATATATATATATAATATATATATAATCATACTATATATATATATATATAATATTAGGTATATATAATATATATATGTATATTATATATACTATATATATATATATATGATATAGTATAATATACGCAGATCGAAGATAACATGGTTTTCAGGACCAATTTGACCTTGGCGCTAAAGGGGCAACACCCCCTTAGGTACCCCTATCGATACCAAAACTCGGCGGTAATCAGTTTAACACCTCA
>JABUQX010091922.1:0-12014 GCA_015478945.1 Trachelipus rathkii | reverse complement strand
ATCTGAAACAAGAAATTCGGGAAAAAAAAAACATGGTCAGGAAAGTCAGGGAAACGTTTTAAAATATGCTGAAAGTAGGGAAATTCCAAAAAAATCATGAAAAGTCAGGGAATAAAATTTCAAAACATATGAAAATGATCCATGGACCATGTTATCATATTTTTTATCATATTTCTTTTTTCTACTGTATAATTGTGAAATGAGAGATGTATTTGATAAGAATGAAAAGGATGGGCAGGAATGACATTCCATAAAAATCTACTTCTATCCTGTTTTTTCTATTTTTAGTTACTATTACCTACTATTATTCCTATTCTGTTCGTAGAAAGTTGTTCCAAGTTCATCCTTCCGATTGAAGCTGATTGGTATATGGATGTGTTTTAGACCGTATGACTTATGACTTAATCTGCTTATATCTTTTCTTTTTAAGGAAGTATACTTTTGAGTGTTTTTTTTTTTTTTGAGTTTGACTCAAGAGATTTTTGATTTTTGTGCAGTTGATAAGGTATTATAATTTTTTATAAAATGATTTTCAAGCAAAAAAAAAACTTAACTTACATGGTTGAACGTCAAACTGAACCTTGGTTCATTTCTGTTCACAGATTTACAATGTCCCGTACTTAATATTATGGAAAGATTTCGTAAGTTCCAGTTAAAATGCCTCGCTACAACCAACAACTAGCTTTTGCATTAGGATTTACATGACAAACTGAATGCCAGACTGTGCAAATCAAAATGACAGAAAAAAGATAGAAAGATATCCTCTGAAGATCAAGCCTGTCCAATGCTCTCATCATGATCCTAATATAGTTTTTCCACACCAGAACAAGGAAACAAAGATTTGATTTATTGCTCGAGGCATTGTACACCAATAACTGGATCACAGATTCTGTTGCTGAGAAAGAAAAAAGCACTATACTCTACTTTGCAGTGAACATTCAACCCTTGAATTAAAATTCAAAATATTTTGATTGTGATTCCTTCCTAAGAGCTTGATGATTTTTTCTTCCATAGCACGCTGAGAATCAATGTATGCGATTTCAAATTTTAATTAGACTGATATTTCGCAGGAAATGCCGACAGTGGAAGGAGCGGTTTTCTATAAATTAAGCAATTTAGTTGGAGATCTATAAGAACATCATCTGATCTATAAAACAGGACACAATTCTAAAATCTCATGAAAGTATTCATAAAAGTCCTATCACTCAAAAAATGTTGACAAATGTAAGAGCTCCCCATAGGAGATATGAAGAACACCTCAAAGAGTCAAAAACAAGAAGAAAAGAAAGAATAAAAGGTGAAAAAAGAATTATTATCCATACAGATCAATAACCATGAAGAAGAACTAAATGTAAAAACTGAAGCTTTAACAGAAGATGCTATAAAATCAAAAATTCAAAATGCTGAGAAGAAAAAAGTTTAATCTTAAATCTCCCCATTTAGAACTTTTGTAATTACAGTGGACGCTATTCACCTAGGTTATTAATGTAAGTTTTAATTTATTTTCTTTGTATAAAATAAAACTTTTTCTTTGAAAAATAAAAAAAGGAGTGCTTTGGGCGGCTATGGGTAAGTTATAGCTATACTAAAAAAAAAAATATTTTTAATTATCCATGATGATGAAAACAATTTCTAAAGTAAGTTTTCAATAATTTAATGTATGGAACTGGTAAATGGCTGCAAAATAATTAAGTAGATATTTTAACACAAAATAACGAACACGTTCAGGAAAATTTCAGATTGGTCAGGAAATTCAGGAATCAAATTCAAAATTTAGTGTGAACCTGTAGTATATATATATATATACTGTATTATATATTTATTGGTAAAGGTATTACACGGCAATTTAGGGGCTCGAGCCAAGGGAACACAGGGGGGAGCGTTTTCCATACTCGTAGGGGAGGGGCGGAGGAACCCCGCGGACACCCAAATACCAAAAGAGCGGGGTTCTGGAAACCCTCCCCGGAGGGGGAATTAGTCCACCCCTTGTTCCCCGGAAGGCCAAGAGACCCCGACTTCTGCCATCGGGGCGATACCCTGAGGGTTTCTTTAGTTTAAAAAAAAGAAAGCAAATTTAATGAAAAGTCTATTTATTTTAACGAGTAACCAATAAAAGGTCTCTAATAGCTCTCTAATCATATTACTATAATTATTTAACAATATTTTTTTTATTTTCTTTATTTCTTTTACATTTCCTATCCAAAATTTTACCAGGATTCCAAAAAATTTTTTTTTCGAAGTTAAGTAGTTTGAATAAATTTTTTATTATTTTTTTTATTTTATACATTTTCCGCACTAAAATGACCAGCCATCCAGCAATGTATTCCTTTTTCGGTAGCTGTTGTAGTTTGTGAGATATGGATTGTGGCTCTTTTAGAGGCTGATATAGTATATATAAATAAATTATATATAGTGTATACCAACAGGGAAAACAGGGAAAAACAAGGAAAACACAGGGAAAATGAAAAAGTGTGCAGGGAAAACAGGCGGAAACACAGGGAGAAATAAAATTATCCAATTTATATCAGGCATCATTTTTGCCTTAACCCCTAAAGAAGTATAGGGAAGCACATATTGACTTTGAAATTCTCTTAAAAAGGGAGATCTTAAGGAGCTCAGTTTGCTCAAGGGATGTTAGAAGGTGTTTTGTCTTTGAAGGAGGAGGAAATAAAGAGCACAAGAATATTCATTATGATTCTCCTCTTCCTAGTATTTAGAATTTAAATTGTTGATAAGTCCAATATGGAGTAAAATTAAGTAAAAAATTATATAAACTTTTTACCTAAGAGATTTATGCTTGAGTCTTTTCTGAATCTTTACAATTTTATTTTTATTAAAATTTATCATTGCAGTATCAGCCGCATTTAACTAATTTCTCTTTTTATTTTACAGAATTGAATTAATTTGATATGTATATAATAATATAAAATATTAGATGCAAAAAACTATTTAAAGCCAGTTTTAATTTACAATGGCTGGAATCCACTCTGCATCCAGAATGGTCCAAAATGCTCAGAGACAGGCGAAATTCGAATCATTACGCTTTGTTGCATCTACGCAAGAAAAGAATTTTGCCTTTCTAATATGGCAACAAAATCCATTAAAAGTCATGCAAGTAGCAAGAAACACCAGACATCACTAAATGCTTAAAATCCAGTTCGCCGGACTGATGAACAATTTTTTTAAGCAAAGTATACTGGGTACTGTTCAATTTAATTATAAACAGTGCAACGAAATTCCTGCATCAATTCTTGTTCTCAGGAGCCTTAGTTGGTTTTACCTTGGTGTCTCTTTTAGCAAGCAAAAAGATGCACAGAAAGCTGGAAATAATGTGGAGTGACTGTAATCAATCTCAATTTTCCAATAAAGTCTGATTGTTCCAAAAGCAATTTAAAATGTTTCCTGATTCGCAGATAGCTCTCAGTCCTTTGTGTGAGCAAAGATAAACTTTCCTATTTATGTGTATTTGTTTAGCTTTTTACTTTACTAAAACATTTGAGGGTATGAGAAAATACTTCTTTATAATCAGAATCCTATCATGAGGCTTAAATAAAATTGCACAAAGAACTCAAATGGATATACATTATGTGAGGTTTGAAGACTTAACTACGGTTCTCATAACCACTCATTATCTTACTTCAGTTCCTTACCGACACTGAGTTGAGAATAATTTTGAAAATCACAAGCAGTCAGGGCTTGGGTCAAGCTGTGACAGTCATTAAAGTGACAGATTTCCAAGATGACCTAATGCAACTGGAGACATGTTATCTTTGTTGAAGCAGAATTAAATACCTGTTCCAAAACTCCGAAGATTGATTGAATTTTAGTTGCTACTTTGCATGATTGTCATGGGAGCTCTCAAAACTGTTCAAATAAAGCTACAAAGGGTATTATTAGAATACTTAAGGCTTCTTATTATTTATTTGATCGAAGATTTTCCAACTAGAGGGACATTCATGAAAAATAAACAGGCTCCTGAAGAGTTTCCTGCCTAAAATTCTTGTTTGACAAGATGGTTGAAATGTCAAATGCCACAACAACAGCCATTCGATTGCTTCCAAGACTTCGAAAGTACGTGGAAGAAGTTGGAGAATTGAAAAAATTCAAAAGTGTTTGGAAAGGTAAAATCATATTTAAAGGATCCCATATTACATAAAGTTGGGTTTTTCCAAGCAGTAGCTTCTCTGTTGGAAGGATTATATTTAAAGTCAAACGTGAAGACCCATTGATTGCCCTTGCTTGTATGATGAATGATCTAAGCCGCATCATCTTGTAGTTAAAACGTTTAAGAAGGAATTCTAAAACCGGGACATTATTTGTTCAGACGTGTCAAAGGTTTAATGAAAATTACTTTAAAGATAAAAAAAAAATTCATTAATGCAGAAAATATGGACCTGTATCATACAGCAAGGAATTAGGAATGCACCTCGAAAGCTGCAAACTCCAGAAATTTTAACAATTTAGAGAAATGCTAATGTTATTCTTGCATAGTACTTACCAGAATGTTAGTAAAAGAAGTCCTCTTAAAATATTCCATTTGAAAAAATGGAAGGCAAAGAAATAGATGTAGATATACAGAAGGTAATTGAAAGTGTGGCTGCAGAAAATTTAGAGCGAAAGTGAGTTGGAGGGAGGACACGATGTAGTTAAATGAAGATGTGATAAAAGGGTAAAAGGATAAACAGCCAAAATGAGAAAATGATTGATGAGAAGGAGAGTGCAAGTAGAACCAACTTTGTCATTTGCTGAAATTTTAAAAATGTAAACGTTTCAAAAAAGAAAACAAAAAAGTTGTACACTTGATTCATTTCTTTTTTTCATGGAATGCTCATGTAGAATAAAGTTCTCGACAAAACAAAACTGTCTACAAGAAAAATTTGCTAAGAGTCACTTGTTGCTAAAAGATTATTGCTGAAGAATGAAACGAAGGAAATTCCCAAATACGACTAAATTGTTCAGGTTCAAATAATTCGATGATCCCACTACTGAGGGTCGACTGAGCTCCTCCGCTAGCATTGCTTATATTTGATTACAATGAATGATGAACCATACTGACCGCAATGCTTAAAGACATACGTTAAAAAATAAACTATGGCCAAAGAAGCAAAACTCCGAGGAAGGTCAAAAAAAAAAAAACAGAAAATTAAGCAGTGAGATTTAAATAAAGGCTGAAAAAATTGCATAATAGATAAAAATATTTTTTTTTTCCAAAGAGACCGAAAAAACCTTCATAGTTTTAGAGAGAAACATCTAAAATAGTCTTTTCGTTAAACAGTCATAAAACTTTTTTCTTTAGTATTATGTACTTTTTAATATTTTAGTATAGTATTTCTAGAAACTTTAATAATAATAATAAAAATGACATAAATAAAAAATTTTTTAAAGAAAGGGAAAATATCTAATTTTTATTTTTATTTTAAGAAAAGAAAACTTGCAAGTTCTGTTTTTCATAGTTTTATTCATTAAATGTAATATTTAAATAGAAGTAAAACAAGGGACAATCCAATATGAAATTGCAAAATGCGACGGGATCCCTATCGGTAAAATCGCCTATTTCGCAGATATTTAGAAAATTTAACTGATGTGTTCACCTAAATAACATACTTTTATATTTCGCATCCTTATATAATAACTTGGATAGTTTTTACAAACATACCTCTACGCCCAATCATAGCAAACACTAATGGAAACACTTATAAAATGTCAAAATATTTAGCAAACATATTTAAACAGACTGTTGAATGATGCTATGCACAATTAATGGTTTTGAACCACCGTCATTTTTTACGACTTTTGATACGAGAGCAACGACACCTTTATTTTTTCCACACTATTTTTGCCACCATCAGTAGCGATATACTTCAAGTTTTCCATTGAAGATTGTTTTTCTGAACAGCATTTTCAACTCCTTTTAAAATATTTTCTCCAGTTGTCGTGCCGTGAATGCTATGAGCGTCAAGAAGCTCTTCATACACTTCATAATTTTTATCTATCCATCGAATAAAAAGTAACATCTGTTGACTCATGTTTTTGAAAGGTTTATTGACTTATCTTGGGCCAAAGAGAACCACTCTAAGTGTCGAGTTTTGTCAGACAATTGGCCTAAATGGTTTTCCATGTTTCGATATTGAATGAGCCATGCGGAAAGTAGCACGAGCTGCTGCTGCTTGTTCTGCATTTAATTTCTTTAACAATTACTGAGATTTCAACCAGCGCTTCAAAGATTCATATTTTTCTAACCGTAGGCTTTCTGTAAATTCTGAGAATGTTTAGTCTCATAATGACGTTCTATATTGTATTCTCTGAGGACTGATAGTTTCATTGCAAATTATACACATTGCCTTATAACTTGACTCAATCACGAAATATTGATATCCCCATTGCTCTTTAAATGTTCTGCACTCGCTATCTATTTTTCGTTTCTTTTTCATATTTAAACAAATCTACACAAAAGGCAAGTAACTTCAAATCAAAATAATGCCGGGGTTCTGCATAAATAGAATGCTCTTTTAATTAAATTAAACACACTGTATTTTCACTAAGAAACTATAGTCACAAAACATACTAGTCTCACTATATTTCGCTTTTCAGATCGAACATGCTCTGCTACTCGCTACAAGATGGCGTTGTATACTTCGACTAACCAAGCATAATTGACGTTTTTTGCGGAATTCCGCCGCTCCCCACAAGATAGCGCTGTACTTCTGTAGCTTTGCGCGTAATTCAAAGCTACAGTATGTTGGCATGATGAGCTAGCTAGGTCTTGGCCCTTAGGCTAAAAAGTTGTTTTGTGTTAATTTTTATAGATAATCAACCAGAAAGTAGATAACCAAAGTTTCTTAAATTTATTTAAGCTGTGCTTGAAATTTAAATCTAGTATTTTAATAACTCGTTGGACCCGTTTTACTCTTAATTGTCCTGTACTTTGGATGCTCAAGCACTTGATGTCAACGAGGGCCGGGCTTTACATGTTTAGTGAACATTCTATTTTAACATTTGAACTGCTTCGAACTTGAGGTTATCTATAAATTATGTCCAATTTTTTTTTGTTTTTTGTTGTTTGTTTTTTTTTATATAAATTGGCTATTTAATGATGCTAAGTGTATGTAATATTACGTACTCCTTGGAAAAACTTGTTTTCAGATATTTTGTCTCAAAAAATTTGTATGGTTCAGCGAGGTGGAATGGTTAGTCATAAGTGTTGCTTAATTACGGCCTAGTAGAGCACCCAAACTAAAATCAAGCTTGATGAAAGGTTGAAAATGAAACGAATTGAACTTGGTCAATCAGTTTTCACAACGAGATTTGATTATCATGGCAAACGACCTCTTAATTGGTAAATCTACAGCTTCATGCAGATCCTATCCATGAGTGAAAAAGAATTCTTGACCATTTCCCAAAGTGTGAATCATAAAATGCATTTGAGAGAAATGAAGTTAATAAAAGTTAACACATTGAACTCTATAGAAGATACTAAAACAACCATCCTTTACGATCAACTTGTTCCAGGCTGCTCTATTTGGGGACAATTTTTACAACGCTTCATCTAGGATGAACATTTAAATGACATAAACATCACCATTTAAGAGGAAGGAAAGAAATTAGGATATTTACCTTGCTCTGTCAAATAAGATGAAGCAACAGATAGACGGTCCTTAATCGAGTTTTAATTAGAGTCAGACTGGATTCTGAACTGAAGGTTCCAATTAAGTTAAAGCTCTCAGTAGAAGAGATGCAATCAAAGTTGAGTGCTCTAAAAATCAATCTTGTGGAGCTAGCCAAACTAATTTTTTGTGAACCTACAGCTCTAAATCTTAAAAATAAGGTCTAGAATCTATATTTGTCTTCTTAGGAGAACTATCACCCAGTTGAGCAGAGTTTAGTGTAAAATAAAATTTGACTGACTTTCATTACTTGTGGATAAAATTGCTCTTCGTTTGTGATAGTAATGGTCTCTTATTCATAAGAAGGTAAATCTTTCTTATTATCTCACAGGACACTTTTTATTGTAAAGAAACCTATCGTTGCCCTACAGCCATGCCGTGCACAGCGCATGTGATCGCGAATCGGACACGTATTTCAAGGATTCCTGATTCGGTTCCTAATAGGTCTCAAAAGAAGTTCCCCTCCCTGATTAAATTAGGATGTTAGGTGTCAACTTTATTGAAAATATGTCTTCATCCTCCCTTCTCTTCCCATTAGATGTGGGTTGGGGGTGCGTAACATGCACGGAAAATAGAATAGTTAAATAGAAGAGCATGACCAAGTCCAAAGGAAAGTCCACCACCACTTCTAAAAGTATATATAAAAAAAACTACTCTAGGGCTTCACAAGATTGCGATGGACCCTCACTGTGGTATCTCATCAATGTGGGGTTCATTCCCTGGTCTAGGCCCACAACCATACCCATTGACATCCATTATGCACCTTTCTTCTCGCCTCTGCCAAACTCTCATTCCTTTCCATCAGACATTCCTTTACTAACTCAATCAACTTTTTCTTCGGTCTCCCAACACACACACCACTATACATCCGCTTAACCAACCGACTATCATCCATCCTTTCCATATGACCAAACCATTTCGATGTACTTTCGTTTATTCTCTCATTTACGTCATTCTTCACACCACACAACTTCCTAATGCGTTCACTCCTAATTTTATGAGTTCTTCTTACACCTAACACGCTTTAAGATTGTCATCTGAACAGCTTGTACTTTAGATCTATACCACTTATTCCATGCCATAGTTTCGCTACTATACATTAACACAGGTAACAACATACCCTCATGTAAAACCCTAGCGCACTCAAGACTTAGTCCCTTTACATCCACCAAGGGTTAAATTGCACTAGCCACCTTCCTACCATTCACAACTTTCCTACTACACTCTGCATCATCCGTTCCCTTTTCATCCAACACATATCCTAAATATTTAAACTCGGATACTTGTTCCAATTGATCATCATCCAACATGACTTAACGCAGCGAACTCTCCTCACTCGCTACCATAACCTTTTTTTTATATATATGACGATTTTTTTTCTGTTTTAGTGTTGCATGGCTTGGCTCTACTTCTTTGGCTTCTGCACGTTTTGAGAGTTTTGGAATGCAGCTATTTGTTTATTCGTTTATTAAGATAAGTGTTATTTGATTTCTTTCTTTTCTTTTATTTATGGTTTTATTATTGTATATATTTTTTCTTTATAGGGTTTCGGATTTAAAGTATAAAGATTAAGGTATTAATTTATTGTGGTGGAAGGACGGCTCATATTTAATTGGCCCTTCAGGCGTTTGGTTTATTAAATTCACAAATTTTACGAGGTTGAAAGGTGGATTGAAAAATCATCTTTGTTTCTGGGTAAGTGTAATTTCGGCGTGGCCACGGCGGGTTCGTGTACTTTGGGAAGATTGAAGTTGAATCGACCCCAACTAGCTACTAATAGTTTTTTTGGTGTCTTTGTATCTGCTATTTTCTATTATTCGAGGTGAGTTTGTGTCGTTATTTTCTTTGTCTTTATTGTGTTTAGCTAGAATTTTTTTATTATTTTTTTTATTTATTTTTTGTCATTTACTCTAACACCTCCAACACTCGGCTCTCTTTCATAAACCACATTTCCCCTTTCATATGTCAACCAAGCACTTTTTTTTCATTTGTCTTCTTACCGAAACCTTCACACATTTATTAAACCATCTTTCTACACTTTGCATGTTCTACACTGTCAAGCATCCTTTCCACAATTTGCTAATACCATATGTCTTTGATTTGTACACATTTGCTCCTTCCAATAGATGCACGCATCTCATATCCTCTCCCAAATCAATCCCACCAGATATTTTACAATTCCTTTCAACCAACTCGTATTTATTTACGTATTTTCTCATACTCTCTTCTCTTAATATAAAAGAAATCTAATATCCTGTCGTATTTGTCTCGCTGTTTTTCCTTTCCATATCGTTTATCCAATTCATCTAATACTTTTCTTACACCCTTATCCTTTCACAAAACATCCTACTCAATATCGCACACTTCTTCCAAAACCTTTTCTCCCAGACTCATCGAAATCTCACTACCAGGACACTCGAACTAGTTTCCATTCAACTTATACCACTATTCCACACTTCAAACTCATCTGAACACACTCCATCACCTTCAAATATCGGACACAGTTTTCTCATCTTTTCCCATATTGAAACGAAAACGGAAAAAACACCCAACAAAACAAACAAATACACAGTACAAAACTTACAGAGCGCGCTGTAACTACGCTCTGATACCACTACAAAAAAAAATTCTAGCTAACTAAACAATAAAGACTAAGAAAATAACGACACAAACTCGCCTCCAATAGTAGAAAATAGCAGATCCAAAGACACCAAAAACTATTAGTAGCGAGTCGGAGTCGACCCAATTTCAATCTTCCTAAAGTACGCGAACCCGCCGTGGCCACGTCGAAAGTACACTTATACTCAGAAACAAAGGAGCTAATTTTCAATCAACTTTTCAACCTCGTACAAATAGTTAATTTAATAAACGAAAATCCTGAAGGGCCAAATAAGAGCCATCCTTTCACCACAATAAATTAATACCTTAATCTTTAAACTTTAAATCCGAAACCCTATAAAGAAAGAAAATATATACAATAATAAAACCATAAATAAAAGAAAAGAAAGAATTCAAATAACACTTATCTTAACAGACGAATAAACAAACAGCGGCATTCCAAAAGAACTCTTAAAACATGCAGAAGCCAAAGAAGTAGAGTCAAGTCATGCAACACTGAAACGGAAAAAAACAATCATTCTTATACCTTTCTCCCTTCTACATAATCTTTTATACCACTCACATATATTCTTCCTTTTGTAAACACATCCGGCAACTGGTGCTTAGTATCCACCCACTCAATATTTGTGACCTTCTTTTCCTCTAACATCCACTTAATCCACGCAACATCTATTCGTAAACTTTTACTCAACACTTGCGTCACAGAATATATTGCATTCCTCAGAGTCTTACTATCTGTACACTTTGATTAGTAACCTTTCACCATCAAGCGCTTCTCCAACATTCCTCTAGATATATTCCTGCTTGTGTACCTTCTACAAACAAAACACCTCTGCCTCAATGGTAGATGTTGCAATCCTTTTCATACATTTTGACTTCCACATAATAGGACACCTGTTCCCCCATTCATCTTTCAGAGGCACGATATAACCTACTTTAGAATTAACACCCCCTTCTATCCCAGAAGATGCATCCGTATATACTTTCACTTCCATTTTCCCTTCAAGTGTACTCAACCACATACCCTCATATTAAATTCCTTACATCTCCTGATGATATTAATTAACTTTCGCATTTCTTCCACTTTTCCTCCCTTTAAAAACCTGCTTCTATTGCTGACTGCATAACACAAGTCAAGCCTTGTCTGACCACTCACTCATTTCATTTGACCCACCAAAGTTCTATACAAGGTTAACTCCTTACTTCCCCTTTCCCCATAGTAAACTCTTATCCGGCTCATTTATACTGTTCATATATTTCTCTTGTTCCAGCCACACTCCATCTTCATACTGGTATATTCACACCGATATATTTGAAACCTTGTACAACTGAACCTATTTCTAACTTTTCTTTTAAATCGTTCAGAACCCCTAAAACAAAAATCATCCATATGAGTGCACATAATTTCCATTAACCTACATTCACTCTTCCATAAAAACAACACAGGTTCCATTTTACTCTTTATCCCCCTCAGTTCCTCAATTACATCCACTACCTTGTCATACCAAGTTCAAGCTATAGCAGCATCTTTCAAACCATATACACTTCTTTAGGCAGAGTCACATACACACACGTCTTTTAATCACATCACTCTATAAATACGCTGACTTGATATCAATAAAATTACATTAACATTCATCTCTTTTAATGATGCTTAGACAAAATCGTAAAATCTCACCAAAACAGGTTGGTGCTTTCGTAATTAAATCATCTTCCTCTTCAAAACCTCTT
>JABUQX010091921.1:35000-59294 GCA_015478945.1 Trachelipus rathkii | reverse complement strand
AGCCCGCTTACTCTAATCCATCGGTGAAACTCGCGTAATACATAAACTTTTCCTGGCAGGAGATCTCTTTACCGACAGATTGTGTTCGGTAAAGAAAATAGGAATAAAGCCTATTTTTATCCTAGACTATTAAAATTTTCTTCCCGACTTCCAGAAAATTCATAGCTATAAAAGCATTACCCCCAAACCCCCCCCCCCCCCCCCTTCTAATTTTTTTTTCTGGTCGACCTCCCTCCTACGATTTTTCCAATCCCCCACTTGCTTTTCCGTTCTGATAAAAGACTTCCCGAGTTTCCATTTCGCCTACTTTATAATTTCTAATCCTAGTGTTTTCTTCTTTGTTTTGTTCATTGATTTTTGTATCTTTCATGATTCTTATTTATATATTCCTTGTAATTTAAAATTTTTCGGAGGTTGTTTTCAGGCCATTTCTGCAAAGGAAATTTAAAATCTATTCCCCACGTAAGCCTTTTAGCATCATTCTTTTTTTTGAGACTCTCCCACTTTAAGGGAATATCACCTCCCTCCCCCCTCCCCCATTCTCTCCAGGCCGGCTATCTCTGCTCACGAGGTTCATTTTTGATTTAAGTGAAAACCTAACACATGTGCTTGTTCCGATTCTCCTATTTTTATAAATTTCAGCTGGTAAGTTCTTTTTTCTCTTTTTATATATTATTAAAATTCCTTTACTCTCTAAAACTTTACAGCAATACACCTATAGAGGCTATGATAAAACTCAAATACCACCGCCTTGCTTTTGTACAGATAAATTAGGCCAAGCGCGCATTTTCTGTGAGCCATTCAAGCGTTACTTCTGGATAGCCTCCCATTTTTATTTTCGTTGAACTTATACTGAAATGAATTTGATCTGAAAGGCATTTAATTTTATATTATTTTTATTTTATTTTTATTTGAGACTCGATGGGAAAAGTATTTTTCATTATTTTTATTTTATTTTTATTTGAGACTCGATGGGAAAACTGAAAGCTATTTTTATATTATTTTTATTTTATTTTTATTTGAGACTCGATGGGAAAGTGAAAGCTATTTTTAAATTATATTTATTAATTATATTTATTTATTTTGAGACTCTCACGATTACTAGCCAAGTGCTAATTTTTATATTATTTTATTTTTTTTAGTTGTGACTCGATGGAAGAGAAAGTGTGAATAGACTATTAAATTTATATTAATTTTTATTTTTTATTGTTGAAGACTCTGATGAGAAAAAGTGAAAGTATTTATGTATATATAGTATATTTATAAATTTTTATTAACCCTGCAATCTTCGAAAGCTATTTATATAATTTATTATTATTTTATTTTCATTTGAGGATCGAAGAAGAAGAAGAAGCTATTTTTAAATATTATTTTTATTTTATTTTATTTGAACTGCAAATAAAATAAATATTAGTTTTATATCTACTTATTAATAAGAGTGAACAAAATTTTGTTTTCCCTCTAAATTTAAAATTATTTTATTTATATATATTATTATTATTATTTTTATTAATTATTATTATTAATTATATTTATATTTAATTATTATTATTATTATTATTATTATTATTATTATTATTATTATTATTATTGTTTAATTAATTATTTCATTTATTATTATGACAAGAGGAAATTTTTTTTAAATAAGTAATATTATTAGCAATTTCTTTTTTGTTAGTGATATCAGTGTTTAAATTTTTACAGTGTTACTATTAATTTATTTTTATTTTTGCCACCACGCTTGCAAATGACTATAAAACGTCATTTGTACGTACATCGGTAGTGAAGCCACCCCACCCACTGAAGAATTTTTTTTTATCTTTTTTGGTGCCGCTTCTGTTCTGTAGGGATTTTTAAAAGGTATGTTTTTTTTTTTGGCGACTATTGCGTATGATCAAATTAATTACTCGTCAAATTCTATTTGATTCGTAGGTTGGTTTCTGAATGGATTTTCCTATAAGTCTATCAAGAGGCCATATTGGTTCTGAATGCATTTTTTTCTCTCCGGTATTTTGAGAGATATGTTCTGAATAAGTTTTCTCTCCGGTATTGAGTCATATTTGTAGAAAGTATGCTTTGCAATGTTTGTGGGGAGGTGCGCTTCTTGAATTATTGCTATGTGAATGTTGTGAGCGTTCAAGAAATGTTCTAGTTCTCTTCATTTATTATTGAGAGTAATTTTTCTGTTATAAGTTTTCTTTCCACGTATATTGTTGAAGAGGGATGTATTAACTCAACATATTTTGTTATATTCTCTCACGTTGCTATTTTGTGATGAGATATGTTTTCCATAAGTATTCTCTACAGGGATTTTTGAGAGGATGTTACTGAATGCAATTTTTTTTCTCACCTGATTTTGAGAGTATAATATGTTTGTTGTTAGAATTTTCTCCTGAATTGATATTTTTCTGAAAGGATGTTCTTGAATGCATTTTGTGTATCTCTTCAAAGTTATTATTTGAAAGATATATAATGTTACGGTCTGAATAGAAGTTTATCTCTTCTATGTTCATATATATTTTGTAGAGGTATTATATCTGAATATGTCTTATCTCTCTTTCCCTAGTAGTGCTGTTTGAGTAGGTGTTGTTCTGTAATGCATTTTTTTATTTCTCTCCGGTATTTTTAGAAGATATGTTCTGTGAATAAGTTTCTATCCTGTATTTTTAGGCAATGTATTGTTTGTCAATAGCATTTTTATGTCTCCTGCGTTATCTTAAGAGGATTGTTCGTGTTAGATAGACATTTTTTTATTCTCTCGCCTTATAACTCGATAAAGAATGTGATGTCTTAACTGGTTATAAGATATTGTATCTGACTATCTGTGCGTTATAGAATTGCAGAATGGTGATATGTGTAGTCGCATTTTTTGTAACTTAGAAGTACCAGTATTTCTCCCTGTGATTTTAAGGTGGCCTTTTGTCATTATCGCACGGGCTCTTGCAGTAGTGTGTCGTATTGTAAATGCGATTATAATCTATTGTTGTAGATAATCTGATCCTATCCTGTGGTGTATTTTTACGAATTATTCTTATAAGTCTCCTTTATTAATATATAATAGCGATCTTGAGCTCAGTGAGTTTAATCTTAATCTTCTATTCGCGATCATCATTTATATCAAAATTCTTGTGTTAGTATGTCTATATCTGATTATTGGGCTTACAGCGTTTTGTGTTGCTTTAGGTTATCTCTTGATCTTTTGTTAATTTATGCATTCTAATTTTTGTATTAAACCATTATAAAAAATATTCACAAATTTTAGTTAATAAACGATATAAACCTGTAATAATCTATTGTATCTGTACCCTTATTGAGAATACTATCCTACCACCTAAGACATCAAACTAGTAACTCCTTAAATCAAGCAATAGTTTGTGAGTAGATGAGTTGGTGTTTTCTTCACCCGTGATAGATACGTCATCTTGTGGGTGTAAAGGAGAAGCCTATAATATCTACCATCCGATGTCTCAGAAAAAAATAAGATCTGAGAATCATTTTCAAATTAAAGGCTTCAGATAATCATTTCTTTCACTTATAAAATAAATTTTTTTAAAAAGGCTAATTTCAATAGTATATTTTATTCAGCTTATGGTTTTGAACACTGATCGAAGATTCTTTTGTTAAATAAAAAGCCATTTACTTTTGAAAGTGTAAATAAATATAATGTTTTATTTTATGACTCATCATACTTTACTACTTTGATTACATATCCTTCCGAATTGTGGACACAGAGGTACACATCATTATGCTATTATGGAAAGAGCATAGTGTGCGCTTATCTCTTCTGATAAAGTTTTATTATTCCGCTAATTTCAAATTGAATATAAGTCACAATAAAATCTCGTATGGGCTCATCATCCACGTATTCAAAGGCACTATGGATCCTCACAAGTATATAATTTTCACCACGAATATTCATGCGTCCTTATAATGATCAAAATGAAAAATATAAATATTGCATATCGACCACTCAAAGGAAACTGTTTTCCAAACGCAATATTTGAAAAATTTAAACCTCAATAAATTCAGAAGTCGCATCTCCCATTCAATATTCCCCTCCATATAAAGGAAGTGATAGAAGATGCTCCAGAACTATTCAGAATCACTACAGCGATAAACTAATTCCACGAAATGTACTCATAATTCCTCTCACATGAGGTCTACTAATAATTATAGACTACCCACCTGAAACGGTATCGGTTAATAACAGTTCCACCACGTCTTGGTATTCGAGGTGCAATCAGAGAGTATACATAGGTATAACAGAAACGGTCACCCCTCCACGGTCACTAAAAACTTTTTGTTTACGTTTGCAGCGAAAATTTATCTTCCTCAAAATTTGAATAAAAAACACAATTAACATGTTTTGCCCTTAACCTACCACAACTTTTCATAAAAGAAATAATGTTGATGTTGTCAATACTGTGCATGCTCAGCATACTGTTCATACTTTTAGTTTATTAAAAATGGGCAATTCCGCGAGCGTATAAAATAATACACCAATTACTTGACTATTACGCACTCAAAATTCGTGAGATTTTCAATGGAGATATTTAAGAGTGTTAATTATGTTGATGTGTAAATATGGCGCCGTCGCACACATCCTAATATTCTAGTATATAATGGGCCCACTCATCAAATCGATCTCAAAACTGAAAACTTCCTCTAGCTTCCTTTAAAGCTTTACATACGCTACCTGAATGATGGTGTCACTCTGTTACCTTTCAGGGAAGTGCATTGATAAAAAGGATAGAATGAGACAAAATATTAATATTTAAATGTGGGATTGAAATCTTCACCACAATTCCGTGAGCTAGGGAGCGATCTGCCATGCATCGGGGACACTCCGTGTATACCATTCGTGAGCTGCAAACGAACCAGCCAATGCGCGTCTCTTTAGTCTCGTTCATCAAGTTTATGAGCAAAAAAGAAACCACTAGTTTATCAGACTCCCTCTAAGGGACCCACATAATCATTTCTTTTTATTCAATTCAGTTGCTTACTGAGTAACGCTGTATAGATGATGAATATTTATACCTTTAAGTCCACATTCCATAGAGGATGTTACCCAAATCGATGTCGGGAGATCTGTAGATTTAGCAATAACTTATTAAATCAAAATGGTATTCCTTTCTAGTGGTCTTCCTGCTCAAGAATCTCACAACATCACACAGCAGCACCTCTTATATCAGTTTGCCCATTGTCAAAAATATGAATAAGTCAGTTAATTGTAAATGATAGTTTTAAGCATCCTTTTCTTTTAAATGATATATCAAATTTTAATAATATGTTTTTATTATTATAATAAAATTTAAATATGAGTTTATTTTCTTAGTTAGTATTTACCTATTGGTAACTAATTTAATATTATTTTAGATACGCGAGAACATTGGTAACTCAAAAAACTGAAATTCCACCTCAGAGCTTCTACACCTCACAAGGTCACCTACCTAATTGTCTGTTTTTTATAGGTAACAGGATGAGTAGTAAAAATATGAGGAACCTTATATATATAACTGTAATAAGAACATAAATATCTCATACTATAAAGCTAATAGTGACAAATGCATGACAAAGCTGGATGATTCCAGTATAACCTAATAAATGGCCGCGCTTATAAAGAAAATGTAGGAAAGTTACTAATTAACGGTGTATAAGTTCGATATTGATCTTTGCTTTAGACGCATAATTGGAGTGAGAGCATTACGGAAAGATGAAATGTATGATATTGGATGTGGAGCTTGTAAAAAATGTTGTTGTTTTTAGAGTCAAAATGCGCTGAATCTGTGTGGGGATGAAAGTGCACGATGATTAGACAACCTAAGGAATAGCTTTAGCCAGTCATTTCAAATGTGCACGTGATATAGAGCATTTTGTTTGCTTAGTTGATGGAGTCCCGTGTTGTCAACAAATACGCTATAGAACGGATAGGATCGTGGTTTACGTGCACAGTCGAACGAGTGTTCACGTACCACTCCTCTATGGAATATGGAATGATTTATGTATTGCGAGATGAGTTGTATAATTCATAGCGGTGTAATAGGAGTCAAAAATTCAACATACTAGAATAGGTAATTTGAAATACCTTTATATATTAAACTTTAAATTGTCCATTTACTTCAAAGCTTCAACTACATAAATTGCACTTAATGGGCTTCGCTAAATTTGGGTTACAAACTATCAAGTCTCTTGAAGTTTTTCTAATTAACCGTCTCTCCCTCTCTGGCTGCTTGTTACAGTACCTACGCTTTTCAATTTTGAAAATCTCGTCCTAATGTCCGTTATTAGTTAGTAAAGTTAGATTGAGAACGCCAAAGTGCGGAGGTGGTGTTTTACTTCTCTTATCTGTAATTAATTAATAAATACCTTATAATATCTGCACAGTTATTTTACTCATATTAATAATAAGATTTACTCTCACTCTATCTCTAAGTCAAGTACTAAATCCTTAACGTTTCAAGAATGGCGGAAAATTACTCTCTTCTGCAGGGCATACCCCCCTCCAAACTCTCGACACATTCCTCTCTCACAATTTTAAATATTCACAACGAACAACGTTTCGTCACAATGCTCTTTCTATTAGAAGAAGTCCACCACTGGAATTTACTCTTGCTCTAGCAAGAACTAAGACGAATTACCCTTTCAACCCTCGAAAGCTATGTCAAATTGAGTACTAATGTATCTCTAGGAGTCATAACCCACCTCCTATTTTCCAGTCCCCTTCCACTAGTTGTGAAAAACTTTCACTGTCTACACTTAAGATAAACCGAGGTCATCTCACGTCTTTTGCATCAAGTATGAGTGCCCTCATTCCTCCTCTTTACACTAATTATAGTGTCCACGCGAATGTCCATTTTCAAACTCAAAATCCATCCACATGATATCATATTTCACTTTAGAGAAATATATGTCTCGACCCCCACAACCTCCATCAGAGACAATTGTTATAGTAACTCAACAGAACCAATAAACATTCTTTTCCCAAACGCATGAATTTTTTCAAATTTTTCACCTACTTCAACCCACACCTCTTAGACTCTAATATCACTTTTATCTTAAGCCATTCACTTCTCTTTTTCAATTCAAGCACTAAACAGCGCCTATTCTTTCAAAGCACAAATTCACACAGGACATCTCTTTGTCTTCTCTCATTTTGACAACACATACAATCAACATAAAACAGACTATAATCAATATATAATGTGTACACCGCTTTTCTTACCCTCGGTATTACTCGAATATAATGCTATCTTGAATTATAGTAATATACTTTAACAGCAATAAACGCTTTTCCTCAGCTCCCGACTCGTAAACTCCTTCTGCTTTCACTTCTCTGCCACTACCTCACGCCTTTATCTCAGAACTAGGAATACAACATAATAAAAAACACCCATAACTTTAAAAAAAGTATTTTCACTCCGGAGAGATATTATAATTCTCACACATACTTGGTTACGAGCCAATTTTAGAATATGTCCACATTAATTCACATTACAAGATAGTACTTGTGTTACAGTAAAATTATAATTCTTATTCACGACGTCTCATTGTGAGGCTTCAAAAGTCGTCTCGAGTTTACTTTTAGAACAACAATTTTTGATACCTCAACTAACATTAATTTGACAATCTCACAAAAACTCATATATATATTGTATCGACCAACTGTACTTCTACTTGTCTATGCCTTCTCCATTCCTATTATATATCCCACAACGACACAAAACTTTCCCTAAACCTCAATCACTAAAGCACATATCCTTGCCTCTATATCACAAAAATGACTTACAGGCTATTGCAAAATGACATAATCAATGACTTATGAACATCGAATTTACTATATACAGAATAAGCAATTATTAAAGACATTCTGTCACTCATCTTACCTCTGTATATCCAAAGAACTACATCTGTAAATGCTCTTCATATGGCACACTAAGCCGCCACCTAAACCACCTCATTTTAGCTTTCGAAAATTTCATATCCATCCAAAATTGTATATCTAGTTGGCATCGATATGAAGCACTGTAACCAGGGCCAAGTTCTTTTGGACATAATAAATATGAGTGTCTGCCGCGCCCCACACCTTGCAAAAAACAAACTCACTTTTAAACCAATCGCAAACAATCTGTTATTAATTTAACCTTTGATTCTCCTTGAAACTTTCGCCCAATTCAATTTAGCCTCACGTCTAGAGGCCTATTCTGTCAGCGCGAAACTGTACTCGCATTAAAACTTACAAAGAATCGTTCAGAGTCTTTTAAAGAATGAATAAGACCGAGCATGGCAACTTTGACACCAAAGCAACTAAAAATCTATGGACCTATCGATCTGTCTCTTACAAAGACTACTTGCGATGTTAGCTGACTTACGTGCACGGATGCTATGACGTCTCCGGTACCACATCTGTCCTCGTAATTGAAGTTCGCGAACTTACACTCAAAAACGAAGCGCCAAAGGTATTGTACCGACCCCAATATCGCCTCCCCACTAGGCTACTTAAAAACACATAGAACATGGGTGAAGTTCCCTCCACAAGGGCGTATATATTAAGTACCTCGATCCAGCGAAACACTTCGTAGCACCCTCTTATTCGATCATTATCAATTAAGAGCGGTGAATTAAGGTTGTTGGCGACTATCAGACTCCTTAATTCACAACTATTTTGACAGTCCCACCATCACCTCCGCCTGAAAATACTAATGATATTTTAAGGGTTCTAATTGGTCTAAGCTTCGTAGTTTTTACCTGTTCCCTTGACCTTAAGATGCTTATAAACTTCTATATGCTGAGCGAAATATCGACATAGTAATCAACCTCCTCCACATATAGCATTTAGCTATCATCCCCATATAGGTCCAGGTATTTGGCCCATATACCACAGCGATTAGTACATTGACTTCGACTAGCAAGCTCCAAGTCCTTTGCGAAGTTAATGAGTTATGTTTACATAATCTCTTAGGCGCACGGCTTGCAGAGATTCATGCCTGCGACGACGTTCTTATCATAGATACTTCCGTAGGGGGTGCTGGACCCCAAAATAAGTTTTGGCTAAATTTAGGAAAAAACAGTTGAAAATGAAATTGCGAAATGGCAAATTCCTAAACCTCTCTCCTTTTTCTCGGTTTTAAAATCTCCAAAGAAGGTATATCTCCAGACCTCTAAAACTTTAAAACCTCTTACAGCTTTCATAGATCTCCGCAACAAACGTTCGGAAACGATGCAGTTTACTTTGGTTTCCTAAATATATTGTTTCTTCACATAGCTGGACGGGTACTCCCAAAAATATTAAAAACAATTACACCACCCTCGATTGAAATAAGAAACAGCACTTTTCACTTTTTTCTGGGGTCCCGAGCAAGCAGAAGCCTTCGAAATAATTAAAAACAAATACATTTATTACACCCATCGTTGTCTATTACCCAAGACTACTCGAAAAGCATTCTTCAATCAACAGCGGGACGCTTCAACATTGTCTGGAGATTGTGTTTATTTCAACTATGATGATCAACACAGTAAGGTGAGATAACCGCTCTTCTCATCTTCATTTATATCCAGTATGGCTTTCCAAAGGCAGAAAAGATAACGAAAATTATTCCTACTCTTGCAGTTGAAGCTTGGTATAGCTTTGCCACTCCGCCATAATTTCAAAACCACTATTTTCGCTATTAGGTGACCAATTATTACAGATAATCACCCTCTCCTATGATACATCTTATCAGACATAGGCAGCTATCTGGAAGACTTGAGCGTTGGAATCTATTCATTCAAAAGCGATTCTTTATTTAAATGTTTCTATAAAGAAGGAAAACTTAATTTAGTTCCTCACACTCTGTAAAGCAGAAACACCACCTGCTCTAAAAGTACACCTAGTCAGCAAATTACAATTTTACCCTAAAAAACAAACTTTTCATCTCACAAACGAAACCATTCATTACAAGTAGAAAAACAGAGCTCTGCAGTGTTAAAGGATCTTTATAATTGCGAATCAATTTGATCGTGTTCATAACACAACCTCTCAAGACAGCAGAGCGAGCACCGCAGACACTTCTTCCAATGTCTCGATACATGATACAAATTCTTTACCATACACAAACTAGTGGTTGTACCTTTTATACTCCAGGTTCCCGACGTCGATTGATACATTCTTCATTGAATTTAATTTCATGACTCGTCTCCCATCTGGACTAATCTGTGCATTTTATATTCTTAGTCACAGTGTATAGAATTCAGGTGAAAAGTATATATTTCCTATACTCCATACTTCTTGTGTAAGGAATATGTGCACGAACTTCGCGTTCTCATGCCAGAGATTACGGGAACAAGCAACGATTGCAGAAATAATAGTAACCTCTTCCACCGATTCAGAATCCCAGGGTTCTCCAGACATCTTCATCATCGTTATCTTGAGTGCCCATCTACTACCACACTCCAGCAAAGGAAACTAAAGCGGCCAAAACTACATCCTATTTTATGAGATCTCTAGAAGTCTCGATACGATGCTCGTTGCCCTTAATCCAGCATACACGTAGAAGACTCTATGCACACGGACGATGCGTTAGAAATGAGTCGTAATATGCAGCGATAGTTTACGCCTATCTATGTGTGCATGCAGCAGCCCCGGAAACTAAATACCTCATTTCTTCTATGAAGATTACTGTTGTAAACAAGCTGGAGCTTATTAGAAAGACAAAGTGAACCATTAGTGACGTTCGAAGGACCTGAGGCTAAACGGAAGTCTTTCGAAAGAGAGAGATATTATGTTAAAGATTGCAAATCATTCCAGAAGACACCTAACGAAACAACTCGAACCACACCGACTGTGGTAAATTAATTCCTTTCACTCAAATAGCTATTAACTCCACATTTAACTCTTCTATCGGTTGTACCCCTCATTTTCTACTATACACTTATAACAAGCGCCTTCCATGGGATCTTCCAAATTATATCTCTCCTTTTACTAAAGGATCAGAACCACAAAAATCCATTCATGGTTACATTCAAGACCTGGCTGAAAGAGCGAATTTCATTCGAGACCAAGCTCGAGAACATCTTCAACAGGAAACAAATACACAAATGAAAAAGCAACATAAGAAGGCAGCTTCAACTCCTATTAGGGTTAGCGATTATGTGTTTGTAATAGACGTCAAGAAACCAGGGCAAAGTCCGAAATTGTTTTCGAAGTCGACCGGCCCATTTTCGGTCAAACAGTTAGTGCATTTCAATAAGTTACTTTTACAATGTTTAAAAACTTCAAAAACATTTATTGTGCATAGGGACAATATTAAGATTACTAAACTTAGAGCAAATAATATTCCAATTTCTACTACCAACCCTAGAAATGATCTTGTACCATCTAATATACCCCTTCCTAATAATATTCAACAAATTCAACCCCCTCTTCTACCCCACCAATTCCTAACACCATCTATTTTAAGAGACAACCTCCACCTTCCTTGCAATCACCACAGAGAAATCTCTTACCTCCCCCCCCTCCTTCCCCACCTCAATCTGATTCACCGCCCCTTCCTCAAACTTCTTCTCACCTTCCACCTCAATCTCCTTCTCCTCCTCCTTCCCCATCTTCTCCTTTACCTAGTTCTCAACTACCACTTCCATCAACTTCTCTCTCAACTCTTCCATCTCAATCTCATTCAAAACCTACCTCCCACGCCCACCTACCAAGCCCAAAGAAAAACTTCTTTTTCTCCCCCTCCCCACCAAAAAAAATGTCTTTCAAAGGCTTCCCATCCACTATTCCTCCCAAACTATCTTTCGACGAATCTCCAGCACCTCTCATTCAGCCTTCAGCACCTCACATACAGCCTTCAGCATCTCAAAGTCAACCTCCAACACCACCCCCATTACACCAAATATCACTTCAAAGTAAGCACATCCATGCAAACTCCAACGTCACCACCACCACCTCCACCGTATCCCACAAGAACCTTTACAACCTCCTCCATCATTCCCACTCCCTTCTCCTCAAGACACAATTCCTCTCCCTCCATCCACAGCTAGAAATACATCACCTCCTTCTCCACCAGATGACCGATCCAGAGATCACACTTTTGTCCCAAATTTCCCAATGAGAAACACAAACATTCCTCATCCCATGGCTTTAAGGGACAGACAACAAAGTACAATAACTAGAGGAGGCAGACAATATTACTTACCACCACCACAAAACATTCCTCGAGGTAGAGGTTTTCCACCAAGACATCACAAGCCGTGAATAGTTATTTTAGTTTTCTTTTAAAAACTCCCAAGGGAGGAAAAATTAAACTCGTACACCCAACATTAATATAAAAACATATTAAAATGGACATTTTTAAATATGCAAAAGATAGAAAAAGTTAAAAATTATTTGTCAAATTAATAGATACTTGTTTTCTCATCTCAGCAAAATACGCACAAAACATTATATCTTAATGTTTCTTATATTCTTCTCTTCGGAATATGCATTGTGCCGGTTTTCTTTCTTTACTATTTATCAGCTTCCTTCTCTCGAGAAAGAAAACCAAAGTCAGAATATTTGTAATACACCAAGAGTTTTGTAGCAAAAACAACACGTCAGTATAAAAAAGATGATAACATTGTTTCATGAAAACTTTGGAACTAAATGATGATAAACATCAAAATTTTTCGAAACAAAATTACTAATCCTTCTAACTTAGATAGCGATACCGATAGCACTTAGTATAATTTCCTTTATTTACAAACTATACAAACGTTTAATTCAGAGGAAACAAATACCTCCTCCCAGAATTAGATTATATTTAAAAATGTACTGAGAAAGCCAAGAATTCTAACACTCGTCAAATATCCCCTGGTCTATCAACATTGTAGAAACTCAGCCTTCAGCAAACCCCAAGAAAACCAAAAGAGGTCTTATGGACATCGGTCAGCTTTGCAATACTTATTTGGAACCGCCACCATAAATGATATTCAAAAACTCAAAACTAGAATAGACATATTACAAGACACAAGAACATCCCACTTTATAAGTTAAAGGAACATAAATATCTAAAATCACCAACACATTAACAGCCATAAAAGATAACCTAATAGTCATTACAAAGTATGTAAATTCATCCATTTCTCAATAAGCTTCAACAAAACTCTTAACGTTAAAACATTTACCTCAACTAAGAAAAGATCATCTCAGATAATATATATCTTATTAGGACATTAGAACATCTGGGGAAAACACCAAAAGCACATAACACTCCTTAAATTTATTCATAATGACTGCGATGCTTGCAAATCATATCCAAGAACAGCAGTCAAACTTTCGTACATCATCAGCCATCATTCCTCTTAACCTGAGACACGTAAAATATCTCTACCAATTCTTACTTTCTACCCTGGTTCATATATTTCAAGAAAGAGTCACCCCTATATAATTAATCCACCATCATAGCTCCTTCTCCGAAGAAACCACCTTCATGACGCTCCTCTCCACATACATCCCATTTCCAACCACTTCAATGATACATTATTCAGGAATCATACTGCGATAACCCCTTTATCCATATACTCTTTTAACCATAAAAACTTAAAATTCCACTTACAGCACGTCTCTTCAGAAGAGAGTTGCAAGCACTAAATGATAATTTATATTGATTTTTGCCTATATACAACACTCTAAGTATACACAATTAGTTATTTCAAGTTCGTGTATGATGTACGCTCATACGTTCTAAACCAACACCATATTCTGCAGACTATAATACCTCTCAGACCTTAACTATACCTTGCTCTCTTAAAGTTGAAACTATACACACTATATTCTCTCTCTTCTCCTTATAACTTCATCTCTTGCACTAATGAAACAGCACGAAGTTAGAGCACCAGTCATTATCTCCCTCCCCAATGGATCACAATGGTATCTGAAACTATTACTCTTTCAAAATACCCTTCCACACTTTCTTGCAGACCAACTGCTTTCAAGAGCCACCAGTTTCAGGTATACCCTAGAGAGCAATTTCTCTATTAATTCCTTCCCAATATAACGCACTTATCACTTCTAAGTTGAAAATTGAACCTATTCACCCACTTTGGGACGCTTCGTTGGATAACATAAACAAAACTTTATGCAACTTCAAAAATCTGATCCATTCGATTTTCCATAATTGGTTTTTCCTTTTCCTTAGCTTTCTCTGCACAGTAGGAATTCTACTATGGTATTACATGAAACTCCGTCCCGATTCCAGCAGGCTCCTGTAGCTCCTCGTCACTCGCTTCGTGTACGAGTATCCAGATTATACCGATCCTCAGAAATCAATACAAGAAAACCGAAGACAAACTTCACCTGGTTACCCACACCAATAGAGCCCGCTACTCTAATCCATCGGTAGATATAACTTGACGCTCGTCAATACATACAAACATATTTTCATGGCCGAGCATTCGTCTTTGAGCCGAACCAGATTTGTGCTCTCACACGAAAATAGAATGAAAAAGCATAATGACATCTATGAATTAATAACTTATTAAATTTATCTTCCTGACTTCCTCAGAAAATCATACTATAAAAGACTCAATTAACCAAAAACACCCCACCCCCCGCTCCGACTTGTAATTTTTTTTACTGGTCGACCTCCATCGTACGATTTTTCCAATCCCCCACTTGCTTCTCCGTTCTGATAAAAGACTTCCCGAGTTTCCATTTCGCCTACTTTATAATTTCTAATCCTAGTGTTTTCTTCTTTGTTTTGTTCATTGATTTTTGTATCTTTCATGATTCTTATTTATATATTCCTTGTAATTTAAAATTTTTCGGAGGTTGTTTTCAGGCCATTTCTGCAAAGGAAATTTAAAATCTATTCCCCACGTAAGCCTTTTAGCATCATTCTTTTTTTTGAGACTCTCCCACTTTAAGGGAATATCACCTCCCTCCCCCCTCCCCCATTCTCTCCAGGCCGGCTATCTCTGCTCACGAGGTTCATTTTTGATTTAAGTGAAAACCTAACACATGTGCTTGTTCCGATTCTCCTATTTTTATAAATTTCAGCTGGTAAGTTCTTTTTTCTCTTTTATATTAATATATAGTTAAAATTCCTCATTACTCTCTATAAAACTTTATACAGCAATACACCTATATAGGCTATGATAAAACTCAAAATACCACCGCCTTGTCTATGTACAGAATTAAATCTAGAGCCAAGCGCATTTCTGTGAGCATTCTAAGGTAATCTGAAAGCTCCATTTTTTTTTCGATTGACTTATTAACTGAAATGAATTTGATCTGAAAGTATTTTTTTTTTATTAATTTTTACTTTCTTATTTTAATTTGAGATTCGATCACAGTGAAAGCTTTTTTTAAATAATAATGATTTTCCTCTGTCATGTGAGTTTCCTTGGTTAATATTAAAGTTATTCAATTTGCAATTATTATTTTTATAATTTTATTTTATTTGAGACTCGATGGGAAAGTGAAACTACTTATTATATTATTATTAATTTTTATTTTTTATTTGGAGACTCATGGAAAAGAAAGCTATCTTATTTATATATAATTTTTATTTTTTTTTTAATTTGAGACGTAATAGTGTGCAAACTAATATTTAATATTATTAATATTTTTATTTTTATTTGAGACTCGATGGGAAAAGTGAAAGCTATATTTTTTAAATATTATATTATTTTATTTTCTATTTGAGACTCGATGGGGAAAGTGAAAGCTTATTTTTATACTATTATTATTTATTTATCTATTTGAGATACTCAGATGGTGAGTGGAAAAGTGAGAACTATTTATAATTATTTTATTTATATTTTTATTATGAGATTTATGCAGAAAAGTGAAAGTATTTTTTTATTAATGTTATTACATTAGATTACTATTTAATAGTTTTCCTTAAAATTTAAAAGTTATTTTAATTATTATTATTTATTATTCATTATTATTATATTATTATATATTATTATTATTATTATTTATTATTAATTATTTATAATTATTATTATTATTATGATTATTTAATTATTATATTTATTATTATTATTATTATTTTACTTATTATCATTTTATAATACTACGAAGAATTAAATATTTTTTAAATAAGTAATTAATTATTAGCAATTTCTTTTTTTGGATAAGATAATAGGGAAAGTGATTAATGTTACATAATGTTTACTATTATTATTTTTTTTCCTTCTCGCTTGCAAATGACTATAAAACGTCATTTGTACGTAATCATTCGGTGGAAGGCACCCCACCCACTAAGAATTTTTTTTTTCTATTTTGGTGGTGGTTGTTTTAATTACATAATAAAAGATGTAGTTTTTTTTATTGGCGACTATGGTATTGATTCAAATTTAATTACTCGTCAAAATTCTATTTGATCGTAGGATTGGTTCTGAATGGATTTTCTATAAGGTCTATCAGAGGCCATAGTTGGTCTGAATGCATTTTTTTCTCTCCGGTATTTTGAGAAGATGTTCTGAATGTTTTTTATCTCTCCGGTATTTTTGAGAGGAGTGTTCTTGAATTGCATTTTTTTCTCCCGGTATTTGAGAGATTATGTTCTGAATAGTTTTCTCTTTTCAAAAGATTT
The DNA here is from genome assembly GCA_015478945.1 of Trachelipus rathkii. Lineage (NCBI taxonomy): Eukaryota > Metazoa > Arthropoda > Malacostraca > Isopoda > Trachelipodidae > Trachelipus > Trachelipus rathkii. Next base: position 42,735 of record JABUQX010091921.1, on the reverse strand, counting down.
TGAATGAATTTTTTTTCTCTCCGCATATCTTTGAGAGATATGTTTCTGAAATAAGTTTTCTTTCCGGTATGTTTTGAGAGGATTGTTCTTAAATTCATTTTTTTCTCTCCGTATTATAAGATATGTTGCTGAATGAAGTTTTCTTCTCCGGTATTCTTTGAGAGATGTTCTTGATGCCATTTTTTTCTCTCCTCTAGTTTTTGAGAGAATAGTTTTGAATTAAGTTTCTTCTCCGGTGATTTTGAGAGGATGTTCTGAATGCATTTTTTTGTCCTCCGGTATTTTTGAGAAATATGTTCTGAATAAGTTCATCACTTCTTATCTTTTGGAAATATTTCTGAAATGTTTTTGTTGGTGACCACAGGTCAGAGGGATTTGTTATCATTAATGCATTTTTGTATCCGTCCGGATATTTCTGTAGAGATAGTATTGCTGTATAATGTTTTTTCTTCTCTGTATTTTTGAGGAGTATTGTCTCTGTATGCACTCTCTCTTTATTCACCGTTATCTTAAAGAGGAGTGCTTCAGGAAGCATTTTTTTATCTCTCCAAAGGTATATGCAAGAGTATATATTTACCACCGTGAATCAAATGATATCTCATCTATCATGAAGAGATGGGATATGTGAGTTCGCATTATTTTTTTTATTCTATTAAGAGGGCCTTGTAGATTTAGGTCCAGAGTATTTGTTATAAGTGCCTGGTTGTCAATCGCCACGGCCATTCTAGTATTCGTTGGTAACGAACAATCTAGTTGTGGTGATTTTCTCCTTGTGAGTGTTATTTTTACTTTTCTTAAATTTTTTATTTAATATAAAAGTTTTTTTTATGAGTTTAATCTTAATCTTTATTCCACCACATTTATATCAAAATTTTGTGGACGGGTTTTTTCCCCGTATGATCTATTTTTTTATACGGCCCAAAAGCCCTTTATGTATTTTTATATTGTTTTTGGCTTTTGTATATGATGCATTTGTTTTGTACTTTTAGGCAATCGAGGTTCGGCAATAAGTATAAACATCATAAACGGAACTTTGTGTTGTCCGGCTCTTGACGAAGCCACCACCAAGGCACAAACTGTAACTCCAACGAAGCAAAGTTGTGCGATATCCCATATATTATAAATATATAATATATTAAGTATCACTATATACTATATATGATATATTCGTCTATCTATAGACTTATGCTTAAATAATACTATAGTATATACGATTACTCTATATATATTAGTATATGTGATAATATTAGAATATTAGAATTATTTAAGTATATATATTTTACAGTTTCCGCAATAAACGGGCGGAGCCTATTATATTTATATTATTTATGAGTATATATATAGAAGTATAATATAGTTAGTAATTTTATATATATAGTAATGTATATATATTATAATATATAATATTATATATATATATATATATATATATATGGGGAACACTTCTATATACCTATATATCACTAATACCCCCTTATTTAAAAGTATAGTTAATTGTATAATATATATATATATATATATATATTGATAATTAATATATAGTAGGTTAATATATATATATATATATATAATATATATATATAATATATATATATATATATAGTTAATAATATTCTATATAATATATATATATATATATACTTAGATATATATATATATAAGTCTATATATATTAATATTATCATATAAATTATATATATGATATAATATATATAATATATATATAATAAGTATAATATAATACGTTAGTATAAATTATATATATATATATATATTTATATGATATATGATATATATAATATATATATATAAGTTATTAATAGTATATATAGTAGTATATAAACAATCACCTACCCTATATATATATATATATTATATATATATATATATATATATATATATTATATATAGTATATAGTATATAATATATATATATAATATATATATATATAATATAACGACCCCCGTGGCTTATACCTATTAAGTCATATAGTAGGATTAAAGCTGTTGTTAGGGTAGACCAAAATACTCTTATATTATATAATACTAATTATATAGATATATATATATATATATATATATGATATATATTACTAATAATAATATATTAAAATAATATATATATATACATATAATATTTATATACTATATATAATTAATATATTAATATAATATAAATAATATATATATAATATATATATTATATATTATACTATAAATAGTAATATATATATATTATATAGTATATATATATATATATAAATATATATATATATTAGGCGGTGTACCGGAACTGAAATTTTCGTTCCGACCGGAACCCGAATTAGCCGGAATCACAAAAAAATTCCTAGGTCATAATATATATATATATATCATAGGAAAATTTCTATAGTATAGTACTTATATATACGGTATAAGAAACTATATCGTGTAGATATATAAATAATTTTTATATTATATATATATATTTAAGATCTTATATCCTATATATATATATACTATTATTTATATATTAATAAACTTATATATAAATAAGAATAATATACGATTAAATAATAATAAAATATATAATAATATTATAATATTTATAATAAGCAATCAGTCTATAGTAAGGTAAAGGTGCATATATATACTATATATATTATATATAAAATAATATAATTATTATTAGTAAATACATATATAAGTACCAATACTATATTCATATTATATATAATCATATTATATAATATATATTATAATATATATATATATATATATATTTTATATATATTTATGAAACATAATATACATAGTTATGAGAAAAAATCTATATACTACTATTGAGAGACCCTATCTGAAAGTCCAAAATTTATAGTAAAAGGGAGAGTCTTGTATTTCTAGACAGGGGAAACCACAAAGAGCAATAGATCCAAGCCGTGTGATATGCAAGTTAATGTTGAGAGTTCTCCCAAAAAAACACTTGGATTATCATTGCCCCAATCACAATCCGAGAAAATAAGTAAATTTTTATCGCAATGAAGATTAACCAGCCATTCACTAGTCACACAATCGGACGAAGGATCATTGAACTTCATTATTTTGACCCGATATCTCAACTCAGAATATTCTATATTCCTAGTATAGATAGACAGATTTCGATTTGTAAGCTGGAAAATTGGTTATACCAACTTCATACATGATGGAAATTGAGGAGAATCAGGCAAGTATTCGAGAAGTTATCCTACAATTAAATATATATAATATAGTATAGATATATATATATATATATATATATATATTATATACTATACTATTATATAATAGATATATATATATATATATTATTAATATATATAATATATATATATACTATATATATATATATATATATATAATATTTATAAATATTATAATAGATATTATATATAATATAATATATATATTAATTTAATATATATTATATTATTATATATATATATATATAATGGGCTGGATAGCGATGAAAAAGACTTGCCGAAAAAAAAAAGTTTTGACTCAATTTATTAGTCTAATGTGGAAATAGCTGATCCATTATAAGTGCAATGCATCCTGTGTGAATATTTGAACGTTGCTAACAATCATAATCTTGCCTGCACAATTTGTTTACCACAGAAATCTCAATAACATTTTAAAGACTTTACATGAATTTTTCAGCAGTGTCTTGCTGTTTTCTATTGTGAAAACAAACCCAGAACTCACACACGAGGGGCTGCAGTATCGATTTCACCACCTCCCAACCGTGTCTTTTAAACATTAGGCTTAATTGCCATTAAGACACTTAGAAAATATTGGCTTTTAATTTCAAATTTGGATGTAATGTAATTCTAAAGATGTTCGTATTCTACAGAATCTCATCTGACGTCATGTCCGTATGCACAACAACCGCACAGATGCTTGCCAGTAACTAATTTGACACAGCGCTCTACTACTTGTGAATAGCACCGAAATCTTAAAACATCAATTTCAGCAGGAACGTCCAAAATCATCGCCTTAAGTTCATTCTATCAAGATAAATTAGTATAATCTATAAGTGTCATTGCTTCAGCTCAAGTGTAAGACTTGAATGACAGTTGAATGATAGTATCTTATATTGTCGTCTGCTTTTAAAAATACCTAATTGTCCTAGGAATCTTAAATTCACTACTTCTACTTTAGCGATTTGTCTACATTTTTAAATTTTCCGAAGACCCAACTCTCTTAAGTGTTTTCGGCTGTCAACAACAACATTGCCAGCAGAATATTTTCTTGATGACCCAAAATATGCGTTTCTTTGGAATGTTCGATCTATTATGCCCTTTAACTCTTCAGGCAGAAATAGAAATTTTTTTAACATGCTTTAATAGTGTTGATTTCGTTGATGATATTATTTAATTTCAAACCATACGCATTCATATACTATAATAACATACTTTTGAAACTTTTAAGTTTTCCGTTGGGTCTTTTGTTGAAACATATAATCTCAAAATTCTATTTCCTGCGGTTAAACACCTGGAATGATTCATTTATCCTGGATCCTTTCGTGACAAGGTTAATGAAATACTTCATTTGAAATTTCGTACACATTTCGTAGTAATACCGTTAATCTGTACCAAGTTCATCAATTGTCAACATCAAGCAAAGTTATTTCTTTCTTTTCAAGTTTTATTGTAGGCTTCTTTTCTCTAGATTCTAACTTTTCCCAATTTATCCACAGTACCCTTTTCGTGCAGTAAGTTTTTCATCCAAATATTACAACAGATGACGTAATGGTAATTCATTTGTATGTAACAAGCAAATAAACCATTCCAAAAGGAGTCCCATAGAAAGCTCAAGTTGTTTCCTGAAACCACTTTTAGAACCTGTATTAACCACTGTTCCATCACAACCAACAGCTTGGAACTTAGAAAGATCAACAGTTTTCTCTAAAAATGTTAATATGCTTGTTTTAATATTATGAGAACTGTCAAATATAGAAGTGACATGGGCAACATATACATAGATCCTGGTTCTGAAAGTAGAATAACATGCTTTCCTGCTTTGGTCTTTCTAGCTGTCCTTTCTTCTTCCTTAACCCTAATTAAAGTCTTGTCTTTTCGGCCGTCAAAGTATATCCTATATTCCGATTAAGATTGTTTTCCTTCTTTTAAAGCTGCATTTATAATAAATGCTGCTTCTCTATCAGAAACACCAGTTCTGCCACAAGCCTGGGATACATTTGGAAGCTCAGTTCTCTTTTGCAAAGTTAAAAGAGAATCTTGACTTTTAAATGTGTTTTTGGTTCACATGGTTTATATTCAGTATCTTCATATTCAACAAAAGAACATGAAGAATTCAAAATGTGTCCCATAACACAAGGAGAAAGTCTATTAGCTGTTTTTTCTTTACTGTCTTGCAAATTGAATGTTTTGACTTTTTCTGCTGTCTTTTCCTTGAGTTGCAATTTTTTTCAAGCATTTTGCTTGCTTTCATGTCAATATTTCCAATAACCACTCTTCGAAATGTCCCTTGATCCATTAAAAATATTCTTTCAGCTACAGGTACTTTAACTTTGCAAGTACAGACTAAAAACTCTTTGCATTTACATAATGAAATATTGAAGAGACTTTTTCTCCGTGATTCTCTAAATGATACAACTTTTTTCGAAGATTTTAGGTTACCTTCTCTTTTCAAGGGATTTCAAATATTGCAATATTTTTTATGGTATTATCTTATCGTATGTAATATTTGTTGGTCCGTTACAATAGGAATTGAATTTCTTTCCTATAGAGCGTTTGAGATCTTTTAGAAATGGCAAACACATATCAGTCAAACCAGTTTCCTATTATTTTCTCCTAAACGTTCTTGTCCTATATGTAAATAATATCTTATAACTTCCGCAGATGTCGGTAGCATATTATCTTTAAAGTTTTCAGGCACACCAAACGCTGGTTAAAAATCGTCTGAGCACGTCCGAAGCATTTCTATATGGCCTACGTAACACGAAATGATAAATAATGAAATATACTCAACAAAAATAGCACCAAATAAAATACGTGAACCACGAAACGCAAACTAAATGAAAATGCACTAATAATTGATAGAAAGACAAACAACACCAACGGAGAACTAGGGATGCCGCAAGAGGACCGATATATATCGATATTGATATAGTAACGAAAAACTATCGATGATATTTTTTTAACCGATATATTGACATATCGATATTTTATTTTTTTGCTTTTTTATATATATATTTTAAGTTATTTGGATATTTAAGTGATTTAAATTCAATAGAAATAAAAAATTAGAATAATAATATCATAGCAAGGCTACTCTGTTTCAAATTTCAACACTATAAAAATGTCAACAAAAGATCATGTTTCAAACATGTTTCTTTTATTTATTATGTAATATATTATCATTATTACAAATAACACTCTTTAGTGTTGCTGTTTCATTGTGTCATAGACTATAAGCCTTATTTTAAAATTTTGAACTCAGGTATAGGGCCTAGGGTTAAAAATAATACCTAATCGAACTTAAAAAAAAAAGTTTGTTTACAAATTATATTTCGCGTGACGTCACGAATCTCAAAAATCCAAAAAATACCCAACCCTGATATATATATATATATATATATATATATATATATATATATATATATATATTTATCTATATATATGTTATATATATATATAGTATAGAAAGAGTTATATATATATACAGTATATATATATATATATATATATATATATATATAGTATATATATATATATATATATATATAGATATATATATATATCGTATTATATATATGCATATATATATATATATATATATATATATATATATATATATATATATATATATATATATATATATATATATATATATATATATATATATATATATATATATATATATATATATATATATTATTCATTGCCCTAGGCCCCTCTTATTTTTAGTAGGTCCATGCCATCTCCAGAAACCCAGCGACGTCCACCGGGCGAAGCCACAGGTCTCTTAGGAAAGAAATATTTATTCTAAAGAATAAATATTGACTTTAGATGTGTTTCTATTTCATCAGGAGTGGAATAAGAGAGATGTTTCCAAGAGAAGTTAAGGATGACAAGATGGACCTTTGATTCTAGGTAGTAGCTTGAACGAGAAGGGACTCATTTCTCATTAATGTGACTAGGGGTCTTCAACTCCAAAAGCTTTCTCAAGTGTATCACTAAGTAAGAGCTTTACTTAGCAAGAGCTTTGGAGGTAGTGGATCGCAATAAGTAATATATCGGTAATGTGTCAGCTGGCATTCCCGGCATCATATGAGCAAACAAATGAGAACGACTATGACGTAAACCTTTCGATTGCTCCAACGTTTGAGTGACCTAAAGTGTCAAGGCATAACAGGTGACAAACGCTGAGGTTGGCAGGACTTTCAGGTGTTGTAGAAGGAATAAAAGTGGAATCATTTGCTGGTCTAGAAGTAGGAGGGACCGAGGTAGGGTCAGGCTGGGAACCCGAGAGATGTTAATAATTTTCGCCTTGGTTTAACAACTTTTTTCCTTGAAGAGCAAGTTGAATTAAAAAATTAAACCATAGACTTCTTCTCCATAGATGAGCAAATATAGCAATAAAACAAAAGATACATAAAATTAAATGACAGAATGGGCTGGAAAGGCATATATTTCATAAGGGAGGGTAGTCCTTCTCCCCACAATAGGTCAAAGGCCAGAGACTCGCACAGCTT